>VDFB02277943.1:0-251279 GCA_007258455.2 Sequoia sempervirens | reverse complement strand
TAATGTCATAGAGTATGAATCCTTGATTCATGGTTTGATCCTTGCAATTCAAAATGGAGCTAAGATTGTGCACACCTTTGGAAACTCGGACATAGTAGTTAGACAAGTGAGGAAACAGTATGCTTGTCACGACAAGAGGCTCAATCGTTATCGCAACAGAGTTTGGGACCTCATAGAGAGCTTTGATGCATTCAATATTAAGCAAGTTTACCGGTCAAAGAACCTCGTTGCTAATTCTCTTGCACAAGCAGCTAGTTCCTTGGAGCCTTTGGCTATGGAAGGACTAAAAAAGTTTACAGTTGAATTAGTCTCGACGCCTTCAATCCTAGATAACATAAAAAAATTTCAAGTGTTAGATGATGATAAACAAATTCTGAATTTTCTAACGTGCTTCGGAGTGTTCGAAGCACAGATTATTGATGAAGAGGAAATTGAGGAAGCGGAATTTGATACTGAACGGATCCTGAATTTGAAGATAAATGTTATTCCGAGAGGTATGGTTGAGTTAGAAAGACTCTTTGATCCCGACAGATGAAGTAGTAACCAAAGCACCTAAGGAAATGATTGCGAGGCCGTCAACTTGGGGACAGATGTGTTGTCCCTAATTTTTGACTTGCCAAAAATTGGGATAACCTATTAAAATTTTGATAAAATTTGAATATTTTCTCTTATAAGGCACGTTTTACGAGGTGCAAAGGTTAGAAAATCTCAATTTTAGGTCTATAGTCCTTTGGGTTAGCACTTTTTATTCACTCTTGTGCGTTTTCGTGAAATTCTGAGTCATTTTTAGTGTGTTTTTGGTCAATTTCGGGTTTTTCTGACTTTACTGCAAGTAGGAGTTTTTGAGCTTGACTGCAAGTCAATAATAGGAACTTTTTGTGTCTATTGCAAGTCACTTTGTTTTTATTTTCTCTTTTTAAAAAATCCTTTTTAGGAACTTTTTGAATAACTTGCAAGTGTAGGAACTTTTTAAGTTCTTTGCAAGTTACTTTTCCACTTAAGTTACTTGTAATGACTCTTCAAAGTTCTGATTTCACTTAAAGCACTTGTAACTACTCTAAAAAGTTCCGATTTTATTTATTTTTACTTGCAATGACTCTTAAAAAGCCCAATTTTAATAAAGAACACTTGCAAATTCTCATGAAAAACCCGATTTTCATTAAAGTCACTTGTTTTTGGCATTCAAAGTTCCGATTTCACTTTAAATCACTTGCAAATGCTTAAAAAAGGTCCGACTTCTTTTATTTTTACTTGTTTTTGCTCATAAAAAACCCGATTTCTGAAAAATTAACTTGTAAAGTGCTCTCAAAAGCCTGATTTTAAAAGAGGTCGATTCATTTCACTTGTAATAAGCTTTCAAAAACCCGACATCATCCATCAAAGGAGCTGTTCGTGTTCTAGTTCGCTTGTTTACCTTATTCCATGGAGATTTCATAAATTTACAAGCTGAAAAATCGGATTCTCAGCTGTAAATAATCAAGTCTTCTTTTTATTTTCTGAGTTTGTGAGGCACCTAGGGTTTTCTTCTTCGTTTTTCTTCCCATTTTCGGGTATGTTGCTTATTTCTTTATTTCTTTTTTTAAACTATAACATTTTCTAATATTAGATTTCTTTTTAATCACCATTGTATGAAAAACGTGATTTGCATTCACACGCCGTGACCTTGATTCCAACGTTTTTCTTTAATGAAGAAAGCGTCTTGTATTAAAACGCGTTTTTCATTATTGAGAACGGATTCTCTTCATTTTAAAAAAAGGATGTTTTTCATCCATTTCTTCCCTTCATTCATTCGCCCATTTCATACGTTTTCAGCTGAGAACTATAGGGAAACGTGTTTCATATTCTTTGAACATTTTCATTCGCCATCATCTTCCATTCATTCATCCCATTCGCATTCCATTTTCGCCCTCTATTTATCCTATATTCCCTTGCCTTCATTTCAAAACACATTCATTCATTCAAATGCCATTCAATAAGAAACGTATTTCTTGACTGCAAAACGTGTTTCCTATTCTTTGAATATTTCATCCGCCATACATTTTCATCTTCCCTTCATTTATTAAATTCACATTTCATTCCATCTCATTACCATTTTCTAGAAAAAGAAGAAAAGAATAAAAATGCCCTAGAAAGCAAATCGGGATTTTTCCAATCAATTGCAAGTAAGGCATTTTTGTCTAAAATGCAACTACAAGTTAGCACAAGGAAATAAACTTGCAATGGCTTCTAAAAAATCCCTATGTCACTGTTTACTTGCTTTCATCCTTCCAAAACCCGAAATTCACTTGTGAGCCCATTTTTGCATCAATTTATTCCTTCCCTTGTCAGTCTTGTTTACACATATGATCTATCAAACTAACAAATCAAGGCATGGGCATTGTTTTATAACAATTTCATCTTGAATAAGGTGTTATGGGTTCTTCATCAGTGAACAAAAGAAGAAGAGATACAGCAGTAATTCATGGAGCAGCCCGAAGGTCAATAATCCTCATGAAACCATCTAGGGACAAAGTAAATCAAGCATGGAAAAAGAACGCAACGAAGAGAAGAACTTCCTTCCTAAAGAAATGATACTACTCCAAGCCTGTGATAAGGTTGAAGTTCGCCAAGGACACAAAGATCATTAAGAATACAAATTCCCGTTCCAAGTTCAAGATGTCTTCACCAATCCTGAATACTTCAAGTTCTACAATCCTGAAGCAGCATGAAGATCATCGCAGATGAAGGATGATGTAGTTAGGGTCATATCTTGGACACTTAGAATAATTTCAATTATGCATTTGTAATTTTGTTTTGACAAATTACATGTAAAGTCAGAAATTGTAATGGCAAGTAGCCATGCTACTCGCATTATTGAAGATTGTAATTACTTGTAATCAAATTACAAGTCAAGATAAATTAGGATTGTAATTTGGAATAAGTCAATTGCAAGTAGTTGGTGGTTGAGAGAATTTCTCAAGTTAGTTGGGATCCTCCCACCTTTTTCTCATGACCTCTCTCCTATAAATACTTGAGAGGGTCCTTTGTAATTTTGGTATCTTTTTGGCAAGCAAGAAAATTTTGCAGAAATTTGTACTCATAAAGACTTTGAGCTTTATAGTTATAAGTTGATCTTTTTCAAGTAATATCAAAGAGTTACAGATTTCAGACTTTGTGTTGAAATCCTACTTTGCATCCATTGTGTTCTTATGTCATTTTGGAGCATTACTTTGTGATTATTTGAAGATTGTGGAAGATTGCTAGGGAGAGCTTCAATTGAAATATTTTCAGACTTTGTGCTGTAAATGTTGAAGATTGAATTCATAATTTAGAAGTTAAGAAGAATTGCAAGTCTTTGTGCTCGTAACGATTCCCATTCATAGTAGTTAATAGATACATCATACTTGCAGACTTTGTGTTGTTTTATGCCGTGTATTACCATTAGAATTATCTTTTAAAAGGGTAGATAGGATTGCAGATTTTCAATACTTTGTGCTTGAAATTGTTTTTCCCGTCCCGAAGGAAGTGACGGAAGTCTTTGAGCTTTCAGGAAACTTTATTTCCTTTCTACTAATTTTATTATGAGCTGTTGTTAAAGTTTATTTGAAAGTTCATATTACTTTTTTGCGAAGAGAAAAGAGTTTAATCTCTCCTGAAACAAGAGGAAAGATTATCGTTCCACCCATATTTGTTTTGAGTTAGTTAGATAGGGGGAGCCTTCCCTTAAATAGGAGAGTTTAACTCACACACTGTGGTTGAAACCACCATTTTGCTAAACCTCCTAAATTTACAAAATATTCAACCAACAAGATGAACAAGTGAAGAATGTTTTTATTGGAAAAGTTTGTACACCAAAAGAAAAGGAAGGCATCATACAAGCCATGAAAGAGTTCTTGGATGTGATAGCTTGGGGATATGAAGATTTGAAAACATATGTTACATCCTTGATTACACACACGATCCCATTGAAACCAGGCAGTAAGCCATTGAGACAGAGGCAGAGACCAGTGAACTTGCTGCTAGAACCACTGATTTATCAGGAAGTCAACAAGCTTCTCTCTGCCAGGATCATCTTTCCAGTAAGGCACTCCACGTGGGTAGCCAATCTAGTCCCAGTTAGAAAGAAGAATGGTGAGATAAGATTGTGCGTTGATTTTTGCAACTTGAACAAGGCTTCAAAAAAGGATAACTATCCTTTGCCTTCACTAGATGAAGTTTTACAGATTGTGAATGGCTCTCAGATAATGTCCTTCCTGGACGGTTACTCCGGTTACAACCAGGTGATGGTAGAAAAGGCAGACAAACTGAAGAGAACTTTCACCACCAAATGGGGAACTTTCGCATACAAACGAATGCCCTTCGGTCTAATTAACGCCAGAGCCACATTTCAGCGAGCCATGGACATCGCGTTTCGAGATTTAGTGGGGAAGTGCATAATTATATATATGGATGATCTAACTGTGTTTTCCAAGAAGAGGCAAGATCATGTTGAAGACCTGAGGAAGATTTTCCAGAGGTGTAGGAGGTTTGGCATTTCTCTTAATCCGAAGAAATGCATGTTTGGGGTTACTAAAGGAAAGTTGTTAGGTCATGTTATATCAGAAAACGAAATCTCAATCGACCCTGATCGTATTGAAGCAATTTCAAGAATTGGTTTGCCAGGGAGTCGGAAAGAGTTAAGATCATTCTTCGGAAAGATCGATTTTGTGACGAAGTTTATAACCAGGTTCGTTGAGATTGTCAGGCCGTTGAATGAAATGTTGAAGAAAAATGCAAAGGTTGAATGGACCCCTCAAACTAGGAAGGCTTTTGATGAATCAAGCAAGCAATAGTGGATGCTCCAGTGTTGGTCAGCCCAGATTATTCCAAACCATTCTATCTATATTCATTTGCTTCAGAGCACACGTGTGCAGCAGTGTTGACCCAAAGAACTGAAGAGAGGGACGAGCATCTGATAGCCTTCATAAGTGCACCATTAAAGGAAGCGGAGTTGAGGTATCCTGGCATGGAGAAGCAAGTTTATGCTTTGGTGAAGGCCATCAAGAAATTTAGACATTATATTTTGAGAAGCAAGGTCTATGCCATTGTTCCGGATGCCACCGTGAAAACATTGTTGATGCAAAATGAACTAGGAAAAAGGAGAGGAAAGTGGGTCGCCACTTTGCAAGAGTATGATATAGAGATACAACCTATGAAACTGGTCTGAGGGAAAGCTTTGGCGTAGAATTTTGCAATGACCGGGCCAAAACTTGTTCAACAAACTTATGTGCTAGAAGAGGTGTCTCCGAGAGAGTGGTACGATGACATAGTTTACTATTTGTTGAATCACAAATGCCCTCATCACTTGAATCCAGTATAGCGGAGAGCCCTAAGGATGAAGAGCCAAAGGTTTATGTTGCAAGGGTCAGTACTTTATAGAAGAAGTTGTCATGTCCCCTTCTAGTTGACATCTCTCAGAGCACAGGATTAGCCTATTATGCGACCCTCGTAGGCTGATAGGATGGATAGAGGGTCTTGATGGAGCTTGGCTTGGCTTTAGTTGTCAGTATTTGATCAGTTGGCTTTCGTTTGAGCTCATTCGGACACCGTTTGCATGAGTTGCTATTTTTAGCAGTTTTTGGCACTCAAAGAGGCACCCCTGCTATTTTTAGCAGTACAGTTGGATCACGTGCAGAATCACTCCCTGGTTTGCCAGCTTCAGACGGTTCGTGCATCGGACGTTTCTTGAGGGAGTTATTAATATTTGATTGATTAATTAAATATTAATTAAATTGAGCATATAATATAAAGTTATAATATTTTAATATTATAACTTAAGTGAAGGGGTCGCCCATCATTAAAAGGGGGCCGTTTTTAATTATATTTTATAATTAAAAATTGATCAAAGACTATTGGAAAAATTAAACAAGAAAAGTCGAATTATTTTAATGATGCCTATTTTGAAGGAATTCGCACTTTTCAAAGGATATATGGTTTTTGCTTGGAAAGTCGAGCCATTATGTTATTGATTATTGAAAATTGAGCAAGTCTTCTTCCAGAGCACGGAAGCCGAGGGTTTCAGTCTCATAGCATTGGGGAACGAGCCATCTCCAGTGAAAGCAATTCAGAGGTTTTGTTTAGGGTTTCATCGAGAAAGCATTCTTCAACTATTGGCGCATCTTTTGACAAGTTCTGGCACTCACATCAAATGCCGTACTATTCATTTATTGGCTGTTGTTTCTAGGCCGTACTTCTGTTGTACCTGGCCGTACTGTCATAAAAAGGGCGTGTTCTTGATCTTGGTCAAAACGCCTATCTTTCTGGCATGCATTCTTCACCAAATTGGGCGCTAAGGTATTTGGGATCATTTGAGCTTGTGAGACGGAGGGAGAAGCACATTTCTTGTGAAAGGTACCATTCATGTACTTCCAGCTTGCTGCTAATACCAGGTTCCTTTATTAAATAATGTTGTTTCATTGTTGCATATTATCGGATCTTTATTGTACTGAGTCCAAATGATCAATGAATAAATTGCCAGTATTAGATCCTATATTTCCATCAATATTGTTATTGTAGCATTTCATTTTGAATTTATTATTCAATTCTTGCAAAAATCGCATCATTCATTTATGCTCAAAAATCACAAAAAAAAAACCAAAATACAATCAAAACACTCAAAACAGTTAGATTCAGAAGTCAGCGGAAACAAGGGTTTCTACAGTGGTATCAGAGCTAAATCCTGCCATCCTGAGGGTTTAGCAATCTTATGCAGCCACAAGAGTTTGGGTCTCACAGGTATTATACACGCAGGCGAGCCTTGATTGACAGGCAACAGGGTTCGATCCGGCAGCCGGGAAACATGGGTGATAGAACAGATATTCCTCATAATCTCAGAGATCAAGACGATGCAGAGGTTTTAGACACTCTCAGAGACTTACGAGCAGGTCAACGGCAGTCCAACGATGTGCTACAGCAGTTGACAGTAGCCATCCAGAGGTTGGGTACACAGAGGAGACCGTCACCTCAGCGTGAGGATAACAGGAGTGATGCAGGATCTCAGAGAGCACCCAACACTGTTTCACGAACAGCAGATAGGCCTACTAGGCCTATTTTTATGAGACAGGAGCCCGATGAGGCTATTGCAGGTGAGGAGCACGAGGAGTTGTTCGCAGATACCCTTATGGCAGCGAACCAGGAATGGGAGTTAGTACCACCTGATGTCAGAGAGAGGATTACCTTTGACAAGTTTATTACACAGCGGAGAGAGCATCACAGAGGTTGACAGGATTGGAGACCTAGACACCAGAATCATGCCCTGAAACATGCTACGAACAGGCTGAATCTAGCGATGTTCAATGGTAGTGGTAAGGTGACAGCCCAGGCATGGATTAGTAAGCTAGACACATTTCTCACATTGCGTCCGATGGCTGAGAGAGATGCTATCAGGTATGCGACATTACATCTGGAGGGAGTAGCTTACGACTGGTGGCACCACGGGATGGTGACACTCCAGCATGACCGGATCACATCATATCAGGAGTTTGTTGATCGGTTGGTGGAGCGGTTTGACAGGAAGGATCCAGAATCCTATTTTAGAGACTTGGCTCAGTTGAGACAGAGTGGTAGTTTGGAGTCGTATATTGGTGACTTTCAGAAGTTATCAGTTATGGTTCCGAATATTTCAGAGAGGCGACTGGTAGTGCTTTTCATGGAGGGTTTGACAGAGCCATTGAGAGGTTGGATCAAAGCCTTTGATCCTCCCGTTACAGGAAGCGATGAAGAAAGCACGTAGTATGGAGTTGGCAGCACCATCCAGTAGAATTCAACTCCCGAACAATTCTTCTTTCAGGGATAATAAGGGCTTCAACAGCAGAGAAGTCTGATTTTAATAAAGAAAAATCAGATTTTAAGAATGATTCAAAGGGTAAATCAGCAGCACCACCTTTGGATCGAGAGGCTCTTAACGATCTACGCAGGAAGAAGCTTTGCTTCTACTGCAAAGGTCCCTATGACGCCCAATCGATTGTCCTTTGGCGCTGGGGCAAGGCCGTCGAGGTGATGTGGCTTACACGAGGATTGGAATCGAGAAAATTCCGACGGCAGGAGAGTTCTGAAGAGTGAGTCGGAGGCTTGAGCCTAAAGGCGGAGGCGAGTCGAGCTACCGATTCAAGAACGCGCCTATCTAGCATTCAGCAGGAGGGTTCATTCAGGCTTCGTGGAGTGTTGGCAGGACAGAGGGTCATCACCCTTCTTGATACAGGAGCCACTCACAATTTTATTGATGCTAGATTTGTTGAGAAACGCGGACTCATCACTGAGGAGTTCGAAGGGATTAGAGTTAAGGTGGCCGATGGTTATACGCTTAGGTGTGAACGCATGATTAAGGATCTCCCCTTACGCTTGAACAATTATGAGTTCAAGGCTGATTATTACGTAGTTAACATGGGAGATATTGATTTGGTCTTGGGTATGAAGTGGCTTCATTCACTTGAGGAAGTCACCCTTCGTCTTAAGGACATGGAGATCCGTTTTGATGTGGATGGGAAGACACATATTCTGAAAGCCATTCGGGACAGCAACATCAAAACTATTTCCTTTCGACGGATGGAAAGGCTCATGCGACACGACATGGTAGAGTGGGCTGCCGAGTGCACATTGGCACCTATACAGGAGGGACAGCAGAAAACTGAATATCATCTCGACATACAGCAATTGAGAATCAAGCATGATAAGGTATTCCGTGATATTCCACCAGGGAGACCTCCAGACAGGGGCATTGAGCATATTATTGAGCTTGAGGAGGGCGCTAAGCCCGTTATGATTACGCCCTATAGACATCCTAAGCTGCTGAAATATGAGATCGAGAAAACGATCAAGGAGTTACTTGCTATGGGTCACATTCGACCTAGCAAATCACCGTTCGCTTCTTCAGTTGTTTTGGTAAAGAAGAAGGATGGCACCTTACGCATGTGCATTGACTATAGAGTCCTGAATAAGAGGACTATCAAAAACAGGTATCCAATACCTCGTATAGACGAGCTTATTGATGAGCTCCATGGTGCATGCTACTTCACTAAAATCGACTTAAGGTCAGGATATCATCAAATCAGGGTTCATGAGCAGGACATAGAGAAGACTGCCTTCCGTTGTCATTGTGGGCACTTCGAGTTTGTGGTGATGCCATTTGGGCTCACTAATGCACCAGCTACATTTCAGTCCACTATGAACCGAGTTTTTCATTCACTGCTGAGGAGATTTGTATTGGTCTTCTTCGATGATATTCTTATTTACAACAGAACTTGGCAGGAGCATTTGGCTCATTTGGAGACCGTGCTCAGTATTCTGGAGAGGGAGTCCTTGTACGCCAAGGAATCCAAACGTGACTTGGGGATGACCGAATTGTTATATTTAGGTCATATTATCAGTGCAGAGGGAGTGCGGATGGATCCTAAGAAGATCCGCGCTATTATAGATTGGCCGACTCCAGCAAACCTTACACAGCTGCGAGGATTTCTAGGTCTATGTGGGTTCTATCGCAGATTCGTGAATGGTTATTCACGTCACGCAACCCCTATGACAGATTTGCTGAAAAAGGGTGCATTTTTGTTGGACTCCTGAGGCACAGGAATGTTTTGCGAGATTTAAGGAGTTGATGACTACATGCCCTGTGTTGGCACTACCAGACTTTTCGAAGCCTTTTGAGCTTCAGTGCGATGCATCAGGTGAGGGCATTGGAGCGGTGCTTATGCAGGACAAGCACCCTATTGTGTATGAGAGTCGTAAACTCAGAGGGCCAGAGAGACTCTACAGCATTTATGACAAGGAGATGCTCGCTATAATGCATGCCTTAGCAAAATTTAGGCAATATCTTGTTGGCAGCAAATTTTGCATCAAAACTGACCACAACAGTTTGAGACACTTCCTAGGGCAGCGAGATCTCAATGATCGTCAGCAGAAGTGGGTTAGTAAATTGCAGGCCTATGACTTTGATATTTCGTATATCAAAGGTACACAAAATGTAGTAGCTGATGCTCTTTCACGCAGGCCATATTTGAGCTCTATGGTTCACATTTCAGAGGATTGGAGGCATATGATTGTGGCAGAGTATGCCAAGGATACTTGGGCCTCCAGCATTGTTGAGGGATCGACGATTGATACTAGGTACACGCTTGTGAATGACTTGATCATTTACAAGAACAGGATTTATTTGATCCCAGGTTCAGAGGTGAATAACATTATCATGCGAGCCTTCCATGACGTACCTACAGCAAGACATCCCGGGTATTTCAAAACCTATAGACAGATTCGGGAGAGATTCACATGGAAAGGACTTAAGGCAGATGTTCTTCAGTATGTGCGTGAGTGCCCTGTGTGTCAGCAGAACAAGCAGGAGAACACATACCCGGCAAGATTATTGCAGCCACTTCCGATTCCTGATAGGAAGTGGGAATGCCTGTCGATGGACTTCATTACGGGCTTGCCTAAAGCCCAAGGACGGGATTGCATATATGTGGTTGTGGATCGGCTGACGAAGTATGCCCACTTCTTTCCAATTACCACTACCTACACAGCTACACAGGTGGCAGAGGTCTTTTTCCGTGAGGTATTCAAATTACATGGGTTGCCTCGGAGCATAGTGAGCGACAGAGATAGTTGGTTCTTGAGTCACTTCTGGCAAGAGGTGTTCAGACTCTGTGGGACCGAGCTTACACCGAGCACCAGTTACCACCCGCAGACAGATGGGCAGACAGAGATAGTGAATAAGTGGGTGGAAGGTTACCTCAGGAACTATATTGCAGGGCAGCAGAAGGCATGGGTCAAGTGGATTCACTTGTGCGAGTATTGCTACAACACGACATTCCACATGACCATTCAGATGTCCCCTTTCATGGCGTTGTACGGTTATGAGGCGCCGAGTTTTCTGGATTTGCTACTGAGTGACAGTAGAGTGCCGAGTGCTGGAGACTTGTTGCAGGAGAGTCAGGATACTATGAGGGCTCTCAAGGAAAATATTGCCAAGGCACAAAATCAGCAAAAGCAGTACGCAGATCAAAAGAGAACAAAGAGGCATTTTGAGGTGGGTGACATGGTTTATCTTATGCTGCAGCCCTACCGTCAGTCTACTCTGAGGAAGAGTGGGTCAGAGAAGCTTAAGCCACGGTATTACGGTCCTTTCAGGATACTGAGGCGTGTTGGAGAGGTGGCTTATGAGCTTGAGCTTCCGGCAGAGAGCAGGGTACACAATGTTTTTCATGTATCACGTCTCAAGAAGGCGTCGGGACACTGTGTGGTACCTTCTGCAGTTTTACCTCCCTTAGATGATGATGGGAAGTTGATACTCATACCTGAGTCTATCCTGGAGTACAGAGAGAGACAGTTGCGTAGGACTATTAGGGAATATTTGGTGAAATGGAGAGATTTTCCGTGGAGGATGCTACATGGGAGAGCGAGGATATTCTGCAGCATCCGGAGTTGAGATTGCTTGAGGACAAGCAATTTCAGGAGGGGCGGACTGTCATGTCTCCTTCTAGTTGACATCTCTCAGAGCACAGGATTAGCCTATTATGTGACCCTCGTACGCTGATAGGATGGATAGAGGGTCTTGATGGAGCTTGGCTTGGCTGTAGTTGTTAGTATTTGATCAGTTGGCTTTCGTTCGGGCTCATTCGGACACCGTTTGCCTAAGTTGCTATTTTTAGCAGTTTTTGGCACTCAGAGAGGCACCCCTGCTATTTTTAGCAGTACAGTTGGATCACGTGCAGAATCACTCCCTGGTTTGCCAGCTTCAGACGATTCGTGCATCGGACGTTTCTTGAGGGAGTTATTAATATTTGATTGATTAATTAAATATTAATTAAATTGAGCATATAATATAAAGTTATAATATTTTAATATTATAACTTAAGTGAAGGGGTCGCCCATCATTAAAAGGGGGCCGTTTTTAATTATATTTTATAATTAAAAATTGATCAAAGACTATTGGAAAAATTAAACAAGAAAAGTCGAATTATTTTAATGATGCCTATTTTGAAGGAATTCGCACTTTTCAAAGGATATATGGTTTTTGCTTGGAAAGTCGAGCCATTATGTTATTGATTATTGAAAATTGAGCAAGTCTTCTTCCAGAGCACGGAAGCCGAGGGTTTCAGTCTCATAGCATTGGGGAACGAGCCATCTCCAGTGAAAGCAATTCAGAGGTTTTGTTTAGGGTTTCATCGAGAAAGCATTCTTCAACTATTGGCGCATCTTTTGACAAGTTCTGGCACTCACATCAAAGGCCGTACTATTCATTTATTGGCTGTTGTTTCTAGGCTGTACTTCTGCTGTACCTGGCCGTACTGTCATAAAAAGGGCGTGTTCTTGATCTTGGTCAAAACGCCTATCTTTCTGGCATGCATTCTTCACCAAATTGGGCGCTAAGGTATTTGGGATCATTTGAGCTTGTGAGACGGAGGGAGAAGCACATTTCCTGTGAAAGCCATACCATTCATGTACTTCCAGCTTGCTGCTAATACCAGGTTCCTTTATTAAATAATGTTGTTTCATTGTTGCATATTATCGGATCTTTATTGTACTGAGTCCAAACGATCAATGAATAAATTGCCAGTATTAGATCCTATATTTCCATCAATATTGTTATTGTAGCATTTCATTTTGAATTTATTATTCAATTCTTGCAAAAATCGCATCATTCATTTATGCTCAAAAATCACAAAAAAAAAACCAAAATACAATCAAAACACTCAAAACAGTTAGATTCAGAAGTCAGCGGAAACAAGGGTTTCTACAGAAATCATGAGGGAATCTACTTGAGATGCGTAGGTAAAGAAGAAGCACAGCGGCTTATGGAGCATTTTAACGAAAAATTCAGAACAGGTCACGGAGGTGGTCTAGCAACGGCTCATCAAATTCTAAGGGGCTGGGTATTATTGGCCCACGCTTTTCAAAGATGCTTACAAACACGTAAAGGCTTGTCATGTTTGTCAGACAGCTGCAGATAGAGGAAAGCATCTAGCTATGCCTTTGCAGCCAGTGGTTGAGGTTAGGCCTTTCGCCAAATGGGGATTGGATTTTATTGGAATGATCAACCCACCTTCTTCAGAGCAACATAGATATATTTTGATAGCAACGGATTATTGCACAAGGTGGATGGAGGCACAGGCACTTAAACTTTGCACCGCGGATGTCGTCATCAAATTCATTGAAGAGAATATTATCACCAGATTTGGATGCCCCCATGCTTTGGTGTGCGACAACGGTCCAGCTTTTTCATTGTTGAAATTTTCTAACTGGGCATTTGAATATGGGATCACTTTAAAATTTTCTTCCAATTAGTATCCGCAGGGGAATGGACTTGCAGAGTCCACAAGCAAGAATTTACTGAATGCCATCAAGAAGCTGCTAGATAAGAACCCCAAAGATTGGCACATGCAGCTGAGATTCGCCCTATGGGCTGACAGGATCAAAACAAAGAATTCATTGGGAACATCTCCCTATCACTTGGTCTACAGACAGGATCCCGTCTTCCCAGTCCAGCTAAGGATCCCAACTCTTCAGTTCATTCAAGAGTATCTCGAGGGGGAAGATCTAATTCAAACAAGATTATCTCAGTTGATGCACTTGGAGGAAAAAGGAGATGAAGCATTGGAAAATCTGGTAAAGCATCAAGGAGTTGTGAAGAGATGGTTCGATAAACAAGCTAAGGTCAAGTCCTTTTGGATTTCTGACTTGGTCTTATATTGGGACAAGCCCCACGAGAAGAAAGGAGATCACGACAAGTTCGACAAATTGTGGCTGGGCCCATATCAAATTTCAGAAATCTTGGGAGATAATGCATTCAAGCTGAAGACACTAACAGGAGAGGATATCTCGTTGCCAGTCAATGGGCAGTTCCTCAAGCATTATTTTGAAATATTCCAAGCCAATTTTTTTCAACTTTTTCAATTGCAAGTTACAAATAATACGCACCCGTTAAGGTTAGCTATAAACCAAAACGATGCTGAAACAACTCTAACCAGAATGTACACCAGGATCCCGATGTGGGCAAGGTGTGAGCATTGGTCAAAGGATCTGAATTGAAATGCTTATGCAAAAACTCTAACCAAGAATGTGCCCACGAAGGACGATCATATGGTCAGAGGATCCCTACCACTAATAAGCTGAAAATTTGAAATAACTCAACGTCAAGAATGTGCTTTCCAAACCGAGATGGAATGGGAGCTACCATATGACGGAGATGCTAAGAATTACAATGCGGTTAAGGGAAATAAGCTAGAATGCGGAAAGTAACTCGACACCCAGAATGTGCTTTCTAACCCGGAATGGGAAAGGAGCTACCATAGGGCGGAGATGTAAGATATTACAAGGCAATTACAGAATGTAAAGATGAGCATTACAAATCAGATAATTAAGCAAGATTAAGAACTGCTGCCAGTACTACTGTCAGCTTACAATATGATAGAGAATTTGCCTGCCAAGAGCATAGAGTTAGAACAATTCAACGAGCATTTAGATATAGAATTCTCCTTGCTTAATGGAAATACCAAACTGATTTCTTCTCTCAAAAACCAGATTTAAGATTCTGATCAAATCAGATCTGCACCTTTAAATGCAAAACCAGCAACCCTAAAATCCACTAAAATGCTCACAACTCACTCAATACTTGTCAGAATGACATGAGACTTGATGCAAACGAATGCTACGATGATGACAATGAAGACTAGACAAAGAAACCACTGACAAATTGAAGTATTTTTTTTTTCTAAACACTTGCCAGGCGGAACAGAATGGTACAGCCTCTAGAAATGTTCTACCAACAAGATAAAATCAGATTCTTCATTATAAATCGCCAAAATTTGCACAAATGGGCGCCTTGGGAATAGAAATGGTTCTAGCCAATACCCAGAATGAATATATTTTTATTTTTTGACTTATGAGCAAATACAACATGCAGCTATACTAAATCAGCAACTCCAAAACTTCATTAACATGCTAGAAATTGAACTACAAATGCAAAATAACTACTACAATGCAAAAATTTCACTACAAAATCCACTCAACTACAAACTAACTCTCCACTAATTGCTATCTTTCAAGCAAGAAGTCGAGCCAAGGCTAGGAGGCATTCATTCCTCGAAGCAATCCCAATACCATTTCGGCAGCATAACATTACTCAAGTCATAAGATGTCCAAATGAAGACCCAAAGCTCCATTTTATAATTTTGAGAGGACCCTCCGGAAGCTTCTAGAAAGAAACCCTAATTTTCAATTTTGTAACTGTCTTCTTTTCCCTCCAATTTGGGCGCCCCCTTTCATGAAGTTAATATTTCTTTATTTTAAAATCTTTTCCTTCATAAAAAGGCGTCCTTTTCTCCAAGTAATATTTTTTGACTTTAGAAATATAAAATATTTCCTTCATGAGACAATACCCCTCAAGGTCCCCTTCTTTAAAACAACTTAAAGTCATAATACTAGGACAAGGGGTTATTTTATAAAATAAAACATTATTGTCTTTAAAATACTTATTCCTCCAAAATGAACCCCTTAAGCCAAAATTCAGAATTACCCAATGAACTGCCAGAAGAGGAAAGTTGACTGAGCTGGTGCTGACTGGACCACTGCCAAAAATAGAATTTACTAAAAATAGTAAATTCGGAAAGTCGCTCGGATCAAACTACTTGCGACACCATTGCGAAGCTTTCTGAAAACCCAGAAAGAATCCGCACTCCAAAATCCCAAACTCCGAGATGTAGCCGTCATAACTTACTAAAAATAGTAAGTTCGGAAAGGTTGCCCGACGCAGTTGCAAGTCGTACCTCTGCAAAGCTCTCTGAAAACCCAGAAGGAATCCAGAATCCAAACAACCAAACTCCAACAAGCAAAACCCTGAATCATCAAGAGAAACCATCAAATAGCCGGAAACCCTAATTCTGCCACTGACCAGCCGACAGCACACTGGGAATAGGCTACCAATCACTGAAAAGTGAAGTGCTAAAAACGGGGACATTATAGTTCGCCCTTCCCAAAATTGCTTGTCCTCAAGCAATACCATCATAACTCCCGAAAAGTTAAGATTGATTCATACCAAAACAAGTATGATCCCAGGTTCCCAAATCCATTTCAGGAAGGACCCACTATGCCACTGCTGCACTACTCTGATCACATCAGTAAAATCATCATGCCAATGCTGCACTAACCTCCCTTGTAATTCCAAAGTGTTACCATCCATGATACTCAAATTGAAAGATCTTAAAGGACTGAGATCAAAATCATGCAACGTCTCACGTACAAGATGCCCAGAGTCAACAGTAACAATCATACCACTGTCAACCACAATTCTAGGCAAGAAGAAAGATAGGCTACTCAACTCAAAATCAATCTCCTCAGCATACCTCCTCATGGTAACAAACAAAGTCATGACTGCAAATGTGACATCTTCGAATCTTCTTGCAAAGAGGAAAACAATCATTTGCAAGAGCTCAACAAACTCATACTCACGTCTCCTCATGGAGCTACTATGCACCAACTGAATTATATTGATACCACCATGAAGACTACATAAAACTCTCATAGTTCCAACCTCATGAATCTCAGAATGATGAATCAAAACAAGTGGTGGTTCGCTGTCCTGAACCCACAATGAGAGAGAACTATCAAAGTTAACATCACAAGCCTCCATAAGATGAACCCCGAGAATAGAACTGGTGTGAAGGAACAAATAGTCTTTGCTGTTCAAGGCTAAAGTCAGCGAAGAGCAATCTGATTTTAGTGCTTCACACAAGAAAAAACAGCAGCACCAAAGAAATTCCCAAGTGTGAGTGTATGAGATGAGCATAGAGTTGCAAGTTAATCCCTCGAAAATGGCAGGAAAACATATTAGAGCAATCTCCAACTGAAAATTACCACCTCTTTGGCAAGTAGTGAAGGAAAAACTCTTCCAAACGAGAGTAATTCCACAAGTAAAGTGGCTGGTATGCTTCCAACCAGCAAGCACGTGTCTCAAAATTTGCCCTTGTCTTAGCAGAAGGTCACTCCCAAGAGCAACCGATCGTTCATCTCTCACACCCATACTCAAAATTTCTCTCCAATCCATTTGTTGATGTACAAACAGAACCATCAAGTGACTGGGAAAGAAGGGAACATCACCAACAAATCTGGAATTTTGATCCTTATCCCTCCAAAAGTTCTTCTTTCCACAAGCAATAGGCTCCATCAACCCATGTTGAGAATCCCAAACATGGACACCCAACTGAAAAATATTTTCAACACACTGAAAATAGAATTCAACACAACCCCAAGTGCTGGTCAAAACCAAGTGCATACTCCTAAAATAGGCATTCCCTCTGATTAACCTCTGAAACCAATCCATGAAAGCTTCAACAACACTGGAGCATGAAACAAAGGATGACTTCAAATTCAACTCCCAAAATAGACTAGCATCACTCAACCCACGGAATGGATTGACAAGAGTGTGAACACCATGTTCTGGTTCATCTTCTATCACAAAAAGAGGATTATCATAAGTTTCCTCAACACCCACTTCAAAGAGAGGATTGTTAAAAACTTGAAAATCACTCCTTATATCTTGTTGTTCCAAATTAGCACATGCAACTTCTGATTTTCTTGAGACACTTTCAAGATCAAACTCCTCTTGAAGACTATCAAGCTCTCCAATCACTTGCTTGATTTCTTCAGCTCTTTGTGCACCCTCTTGCTCCTTGAAAAGTTTGAAGTCAACAAATTGGTCTTCAACCTCCATTAGAGCCAACTGAGTTTCCTTCAACATGTCCTTTGTTGATTCAAGCTCAAGAGTAAGCTCATCAGCCTTTCTCTCCTTTTCTTGGAAAGTACCAACGGTCTTCTTCGCAATTTCGAAGGCATAATCTCAATCTTCAATCAAGTGTATGTATGCTGATTTCAATGTCTCCAAAGAGCCTCTGATAAGTTGCAAGTTAGGAAGAGCAACTTCATCCTTAACTCCACTTCGTCTCTCTTCAGACTGAGCCTTCCAATAGAGATCATCAACCAAATTGTGTGTGCGATCAAATAGGGATAGCGCTTGCACTTCTTTTCTAAAAGATACCTTGCATTGATCTTCCCACTCACGAACATGCAAAGACGGTGAACTGCTGATAGGCTGCAACTGAAAATCAGAACTTCGTTCCTTGCCTTTGCTGCCCTCTTTGCTGCTCCAACATTCTTGTACTTCACCACCAACTAGTGGAGAATGCTCATTGTCATAAAAAGCATCATACTCCACAAATTCTTCAACCCAATGCTTGCAATCAGCTTCGTGCATTGATAAATCAGATTTGTGTTTAGTAACACTTTCAAACTCTCCATCTTCAAGAGCCATATGATCTTCTAGCTCCTCTTCTTCATCACTGCCTCCTTGATCAAACATTAGACCAGCATCCAACCTGCTCAAGGAGTCATATTTGTCCGCTGTTCAGAAAGTTTCTGTAACCACAAATTCCTCTTTAGTGGCTGCAACCACTCCAAAGAGATCATTATGGAATTTTGTGGAACAATCTTCTTCTTCAAAGACAACTTCTCCTCCAAGGGCCACCTCATAGTCTACCGTGCAACCTGGTTCTTGTTCTTCATCAGGATCAAAGGGAAACTTATCCCACACAGGTTCTTTAACATAACTTGATGCCAACACACCCGGATCCCAAATGCTAGTGGGTTGATTAGGATGATCAACTGGAAAAAAATTATCATGCTCCCCTTGTAGTGATGACTCTTTGAATAAGTCAAGTCCCAATTCACTTAAGCTGAAATCATCAAAAACATTTCTCTCCAATGGCTCAGTTTGCCGATCAAACCCAAGACCAACAATGTCACCTCCGAAATGAAGTGAAGAATCTTCAATGTTTGTTGTTTGAAAAACTTCATCTTCATTATCTTCTATGGAACCCTCATGAGAGAGTATGTCGTTGATTTTTTCATGTGGGACTTCTTGGGAAGTTAAGACAGCAACAAGAGGAAAATCCTTCCTCATCAAATCTTCAGTATGATCTTGCATGAACTCCTTAGACTCATTACCAACATCATCACTAAAGTATTGGTCATAAGCTGGTTCTATGTCTTCACTAGTATTTTCTCCATCTTGCACTACTTCAACGAACTCATCAAACACAACAGTACTACTAAAATCTTCTGTGAAGACATTTCTCTCAATACCTCCATGGGCTGAATCCAAATTAGGATTCAAGACTGCTGCTATGTTCCTTTCACCGAACTGATCTTCATCACTTGCTGTCACATGCAAATCTAGGGAAGTATTACGGGGCTCCCCCACACATTCCTCATCTGTCAAGGTTTCTATATCAAACTTATGATCATTTTTAGGTGACATGTGCACCTTGCTTGTGCCATCTTCAATATTAGTTGACTGATTTTTCTCTTCGACATGTTCATTTGTGGGCTGCAATCCACAAACAGGCACTTCTTCTTCCTTCCTTGCACCTGCAACCATGGCATGTTCTGCTTCCTCCTTAATCATTTTCTTGATGTAGTTGACCATAGCCCGCTTTCCAGGGTAATAAATCACCACACAATCCAAAAAGGTATCAAATGAAACATCGTTCTTAAACTCCTCTGTCATGCTCTAATAATCTTTATGGAGTTTGGCAGCCTCATGTTCACATTTCCTCTTGAACTGACATTCTTTAGACACCTCAATCAAATCCGACTTCTCATGATTCCTGGACTTCAAGAAACGCAACATCTTCAAAACTTCTGAGAGCTAAACTGAACTTTGTTCTGGCCCCTGGTGTAGAACTGATTTCTCTGTCAATCAACTGTCAACTGAACCTTGATGGGCACAGGATGGCAGGATCTTGGCTCTGATACCATTGAAATATTCCAAGCCAAATTTTTTCAACTTTTTCAATTGCAAGTTACAAACAATGCGCACCCGTTAAGGTTAGCTATAAACCAAAACGATGCTGAAACAACTCTAACCAGAATGTACACCAGGATCCCGATGTGGGCAAGGTGTGAGCATTGGTCAGAGGATCTGAATTGAAATGCTTATGCAAAAACTCTAACCAAGAATGTGCCCGCGAAGGACGATCATATGGTCAGAAGATCCCTACCACTAATAAGCTGAAATAACTCGACGTCAAGAATGTGCTTTCCAAACCGAGATGGAATGGGAGCTACCATATGACGGAGATGCTAAGAATTACAATGCGGTTAAGGGAAATAAGCTAGAATGCGGAAAGTAACTCGACACCCAGAATGTGCTTTCTAACCCGGAATGGGAAAGAAGCTACCATAGGGCGGAGATGTAAGATATTACAAGGCAATTACAGAATGTAAAGATGAGCATTACAAATCAGATAATTAAGCAAGATTAAGAACTGCTGCCAGTACTACTGTCAGCTTACAATATGATAGAGAATTCGCCTGCCAAGAGCATAGAGTTAGAACAATTCAACGAGCATTTAGATATAGAATTCTCCTTGCTTAATGGAAATACCAAACTGATTTCTTCTCTCAAAAACCAGATTTAAGATTCTGATCAAATCAGATCTGCACCTTTAAATGCAAAACCAGCAACCCTAAAATCCACTAAAATGCTCACAACTCACTCAATACTTGTCAGAATGACATGAGACTTGATGCAAACGAATGCTAGGATGATGACAATGAAGACTAGACAAAGAAACAGCTGACAAATTGAAGTATTTTTTTTTCTAAACACTTGCCAGGCGGAACAGAATGGTACAGCCTCTAGAAATGTTCTACCAACAAGATAAAATCAGATTCTTCATTATAAATCACCAAAATTTGCACAAATGGGCGCCTAGGGCATAGAAATGGTTCTAGCCAATACCCAGAACGAATATATTTTTATTTTTTGACTTATGAGCAAATACAACATGCAGCTATACTAAATCAGCAACTCCAAAACTTCATTAACATGCTAGAAATTGAACTACAAATGCAAAATAACTACTACAATGCAAAAATCTCACTACAAAATCCACTCAACTACAAACTAACTCTCCACTAGTTGCTATATTTCAAGCAAGAAGTCGAGCCAAGGCTAGGAGGCATTCATTCCTCGAAGCAATCCCAATACCATTTCGGCAACATAACATTACTCAAGTCATAAGATGTCCAAATGAAGACCCAAAGCTCCCTTTTATAATTTTGAGAGGACCCTCCGGAAGCTTCTAGAAAGAAACCCTAATTTTCAATTTTGTAACTGTCTTCATTTCCCTCCAATTTGGGCACCCCCTTTCATGAAGTTAATATTTCTTTATTTTAAAATCTTTTCCTTCATAAAAAGGCATCCTTTTCTCCAAGCAATATTTTTTGACTTTAGAAATATAAAATATTTCCTTCATGAGACAATACCCCTCAAGGTCCCCTTCTTTAAAACAACTTAAAGTCATAATACTAGGACAGGGGGTTATTTTATAAAATAAAACATTATTGTCTTTAAAATACTTATTCCTCCAAAATGAACCCCTTAAGCCAAAATTCAGAATTACCCAATGAACTGCCAGAAGAGGAAAGTTGACTAAGCTGGTGTTGACTGGACCACTGCCAAAAATAGAATTTACTAAAAATAGTAAATTCAGAAAGTCGCTCAGATCAAACTGCATGTGACACCATTGCGAAGCTTTCTAAAAACCCAAAAAGATTCCACTCTCCAAAATCCCAAACTCCGAGATGTAGCCATCATAACTTACTAAAAATAGTAAGTTCGGAAAGGTTGCCCGATGCAGTTGCAAATCGTACCTCTGCAAAGCTCTCTGAAAACCCAGAAGGAATCCAGAATCCAAACAACCAAACTCCAACAAGCAAAACTCTGAATCATCAAGAGAACCCATCAAATAGCCGGAAACCCTAATTCTGCCACTGACCAGCCGACAGCACACTGGGAATAGGCTACCAATCACTGAAAAGTGAAGTGCTAAAAACGGGGACATTACATATTTCCGATCTTAGGTTCCCTCCTGGGACCTACTTTGTACATAGTTAGGTTGGGTTTCTTTTCTATTTCTCTGTGTTTTTCGTTTGGTTTGTTCCGTTTTGGTTTTGGTTTGTTGCCCTTTGGGTTTTTGGTTTGGTGTTCTTCCCTTGAGTTATCCACTCAAGTGGTTTTGGTCTGGAATGGGAAAAGATTTTGGGGTTTCCCATTGCGAAAGGGGGTGATGATGTTTCCCTTTTCACGACTTGGTTTCTTTCCACTGGACATTATAAGATTGTGCAAATTTTGAAGGCCAAGGTTGTTTTCCTCTTGTCATCATCCGGTTTTGGAAATAAACTCGATTCGGGAGGTTAACCCGTTATTGTGTCTTAACACATGAGTTTGATGATCCTGAATGCCCTACCTGTTTAGCCACCACTTTGAGTCATTTTGGTTTCTTGGGAAAGGTTATGGCGAGTGAAAATCTTACGTCTTGCTTCAGCGCCACTACAATTCTATAACCCATTGGAGGCTTCAGTGCCTGCCAACCAATTGAGGAATTGACGGAAAATCAATATGAAAAAGAAAAGAAAAGAAAAAGAAAGATGAAAGAAATATTATAATTTGAATATTGGTTTTGGGAACATGCGAATAACTCCACCGCGGCTATGGACGCTCGACTGGCAATGGAGCAATATTCGAGAGAATTCTAGCAACAACCTCGTCGGGGCTATGGATGCCTGACTGGAAGCGAGGCAATGTCCAAGATGCTTTTCAAGTTAAGATACTTATATAACTTGCCATGGCCGATTCCAGAGGTCAAGATGGTTTAGGGATAGATTAAATATGCACACTCTCAGAGGACCTTGGATGAAGGTGTTTTGATCCAATATCGGATTCTTCTCCCCTTTTGAGTAAGTTTCCTTTCCATATGATGGTTTTAGAAAGATTAAATTAGGTTCTATTCTTAAAGTGTTTTTCAACACTTTCCTGTGGAGTCGCTAGATGTTGTGACCTTTTCACACATCACCCCATTCAAAATGGGGACCCCCCTAATTTTTGCTTCATTCCCGTCTTTTGGCTTTGGTCTTGTGTCCGTCTCTCTCTATTCTGTCTACCTTTTCTACTGATGTACCTTTCTTTTGACTTGGTTTGGAATTTTGGTTAAGTCTGGAGAGTGTCTTGATGATTTAGGGTTTACAACCTTAGGGCTACTTTGAGGTCAAATTGAGTTGGCTAATTAACATCTGAGCTTAACATTGTTGTCAGGATGCTTCCAACAAGTTCCAAACAAAATTTCATTGAATTCTCACAACTTATTATTTTTAGTAAGTACCAATTTGGGGCCTATTTTCTAGGGTTTTTCAAATTTTGACTGTTGCACTGCACTTAGAATACTTAGAACTCCTCACTTGCAAAACTTGAGCGCAAACGGACAACTTGCTATTTTTAGCAGTCATGACTTCAGAGGCTATTTTTAGGGTTTGCATGTGTTCTTTTTCAATGCATGTCTGGAGAATCTTTCTGGGTTTTTCGAGACCTTCGCGATGGTATAACATGCAAGTGAAATGATAACTTTCAGCAATCCTGACTTCGGGAGCCATTTTTAGGGTTTGCATGTCTAATTTTTCAATGCATGTTAGGATATTCTTGATGGGTTTTTCGAGAGCTTCGCAACAATGTAACATGCAAGCAAAGTTGATCAATTTTCAGGAACTTACTATTTTTAGCAAGTACTCGCATTCAGACCAGTTTTATGGGTTTTTTGCAGTGTTCCACGGGGACGCGTTTCCGAAACGGGGACGTTTTGGGGACGGGGGAACGGGTACTTGGCGTCTCCCGCCGTCCCGCCACCACCGCCGGTGCTCCGCCGGAGACCGGGAAACGTTTCCGCGTCTCCCGGGGAGACGGGGAGACGGGGAGACGTCTCCAAGTTTCCTTAGGAGACGTCTCCAAGTCTCCAAGTCTCCTTGGGAGACGCCCAGGAGTTTCCTGGGAGACTAGGAGACGCCCAGGAGTTTCCTGGGAGACGCCCAGGAGTTTCCTGGGAGACTGGGAGATGTGTTCCATGAAGGTTTGTGTGGCTTTGATGGTCTTAATTTGGGTTTTATTGTTAATGCAAAATGATGTACACCATGAAGGTTTGTGTGGTTTTGATGGTCTTAATTTGGGTTTTATTGTTAATGCAAAATGATGTACACCATGAAGGGACCCTGCGAGGGGCGCCCCCTCGCGGGGCAGACCCCTCAGACCCTTGGGAACCCTTATTTAAGGGCGCTAACCCCCAAACCCATTAGGGGCATTGCCCACAAACTCCCATTGAATTCATTTGATTTTCTAGGTACTCTCCACTAGTTACCTTCAATTTTACAAAACACAATTTCATTTGTCAAATTTTATTTAGCAATTAGCATTCAAGATATCTTCGTATTTAGATTTAGTATTTCAAATTTTGCTATGTTATAATTTTACTAATTAGTAATTTGAGTAATTTCCTATAGTTTCATTTGAAATGCAATTCTTATACTGTTATATTGTTATACATCCTTTCAAAACTAGTTTTTCAAGTACTATAAGTATATTTATAACTATATCAGCACCACCACCCCACCACCCCGCCGCCGCCGTCCCCCCGCCGTCTCCCCGCCGTCCCCAAACTTAGGCCCTTTGTCCCCCCGTCTCCGAAACACGTTTCCCCGTCCCCCCGTTTCCCCGTCCCCCAGGCCCGTGGAACACTGGTTTTTTGAGATCTCTTGGGCAATGTGACATGCAAACACATCTGGCAGTTGGTTGGTCACTCTTTCAAGCACTTACTATTTTTAGCAGGTTCACTCCAGTAGCTCCCCAGCACTTCAGTTTCACGAACAAAGCAACATGCAACAGAAACGGGGTCAAACAGAAGTCATTTGAGGCACATGCAAGTCAGATTAGGGTTTCCAGCTTCTAGACTCAAAATAGGGGGTAAAACTCGAGAATCTCTGAAAACGGATGTATCCCATCGCGATCAACATTCTTCAAGCAGTCTACTGGTGAAATTTGAGCGCAATCCGAGTACTTACTATTTATAGTAAGTCACCTCCAAAACAGGGCTATAAATAATAGGTCAACACGGAAGGCAAGTGTGAACAGGACAGTTAGGTCATGAGGATCACGTTGAAAAAATTTCAAGTCAAATGGAGTTGCAAAAGTTCAAGAATCCAGCAGTTACTAAAAATAGTAAACAAGGGCGAGCAGGTTGAAAATTTGACTAAGTGTTCAAAAATTTTCTAAGGCATAAGAAATGACAATAGGTCCCCTTCAATGCGCCCTCAACTAGCAGGCACCACCCTTGAATGCACCCCCAGCTTGGAGAAATGGAAGCATGACCCCAAATGCGCCCATCAAGGTGAGGTGACTTCAAAATTTATCTAAGTATGGAAGCATGACCCCAAATGCGCCCATCAAGGTGAGATGACTTCATAATTTATCTAAGTGTTTCAAAATGGAAGTAGAAGGTCCTAAATGCGCCCAAGGTAATGTGAAGACAAGAAAATTTTCTAAGTGTTGTGAAATGGAAGCTCAAGGCTTCAAATGTGCCCAAGATGATGTGTTAAGTGGGGGAATTTCCAAGGCAATCAAACTAGAAGCTCCACCCCTAAAATGGGCCCTAGAAGAAGATGGATGCAAGTAAAAATTTTGTAAGTCTTGCAAAGTGGAAGTTGGACACCTCAAATGCGCTAGGAAGGAATGAAGATGAGTTGAAATTTTCCTAAGTCATAAAATGGAAGCAACACCCCCCATATGCGCCCAAGTTAGAAGGGGTTACATAAGAAGTTTTTCTAAGTCATAAAATGGAAGGAGACCCCTCCATATGCACCCAAGGTGGAATGGATGGAGGTGAAAAGCATCCTAAGGCATGAACTCAAAGCAACACCCCCCATATGCGCTTAAGGTGAACAAGATGAGTAAGTTGGATGAAAATTTGCCTAAGGCATAGAAAAATGAAAGAAGACCTCCATATGCACCCTTGAAGAAGATGCAAGAATTGTCTAAGGCAATGAAAATGGAACTACAACCCCATAAATGCACTCAAGGGAGGAATACATGAGGAATTTCTAAGGCATTAAAGACATGAAATGAGAATACACCCCTCTACATGCGTCCTCAAGATGAAGTGAAACTTAAACATCAAGCTCCTAAGAAAAGATGGACAAGATAGGTGAATGGAATTGCTTAGGCAAGAGGATGAAAACATCAGGATGTTAAACGCGCCCATGGTGAAAAGTTATGAAGGAGATAAAAGTTATGCTAGAGAAAAAGATAAACACTATCAGGTCCAGAGATCAATCAAACCTTGGAAGTCAGAACATGGAAATCCGGTAAGTGAAGAGATTTTATATTATAAAGTGTTTTGATGCTCTTCTTTTTGTTTGTTTTGTAGGATAAACGCCGGGACCAAAGAGTGATGACTTGAGGTGATGGAACAGATACCCCAAGACAACGTTACAACCTTGGGAAAGGAAAAGTTACATGTTGAAACTCCTCCATGATGTCTCATTTGTGCCCAAGCCACGAAGGGAGATGTTGGAAGAAATGGCTAAGTATTGAAATTTCTCCTCGAAGACCCAATATGCACCGAACTCGGGGAGGCAGGTGAGAGGGAAGAAATGATTGAGTCCAAGACAAGTGAATCCTTCAAGATCAAGATGGAAGAAAAGGTGAAGGCCCAGGCGTTAGAGAATGACAGCAGGATGGATTGAAGGACAAAGTAGAGGAATTCTTCTCGAGAGTGAAGTCCTTCCTCGGCATTGATCCAGAAAGTGTTTTCCAGCATACTTCACCCAACCTAAAATACACTGGCAGCAAGGAGAAGAATCACCATCAAAGAAAAGAAAGAGGTAGCCATCTTGGAGTTTGATTGAGAATGTGCCTGCCATATCAGTTCAAGAATCAGATTGATAGAGTTTGTAGTCAAGGCGCAGAATAGTGGGAACGCGTTCTTGGGCGAGAATCTTCTAGAAGATAGTGGGCATTAATTGCTCATAATGGTCAAAGGAACAAAGTGGGAATCTCTACTCATTTATTATCCCACTCTACTTTGTGGCAGTTTTTAGGGTTAGGGCTTATGTGGCTCAATTTGAGCCCTTCATTGTAATTGAATCTGAGTCGTCCAACTGGATTTGGCCATCTATAAAAGGGGCATCCCCCCTCATTTGTAAATCATGAGAATAGGGAGATAGCATAGCATAGATAGCATAGATTGATAGCTTAGATTGAAGAGGAAGGAAAGTTTTCCATTGAATGCTTTGTAAGAAGTTGTTGTGAACACTCTCATAATAAAAAGAGTTATCATTGATGGTGGTTTCATCTTTTGTTGTGAGTAGCTAGCGAGGCTTCTTCGTCCTTCTAATTCGCAATAGAATCTTAAAGTAGCTTATTAGAGTAAAGTAGATTTCATTTCATGCAAATAGGTGATAGTTGTGGAATGTAGTGTTTAATTTGAGCAAGCCTCGCTTGTCCATACCACTAGCGGGCTCATTGATGGTGCATTCGCCTTGCGTGGTCAACTGGAACATTGCGGACTTAACTTCGGTGATGGTTTATGTGTTGAAATGAGTTGGTTTGATGGTGTCCTCATATTGAATTGTGATCTAAATACTTTTTGTTACTCCCCTTGAAGATTTGTTACATCCCGATTTTATAGCTACTATTGCTTAGGGCAATTGATTGTAATGTTTGAATCTTGATGATGAATAAAACATGGTTGATCTCGTTATTAAATGAATGAGTCCTATTTAAATGATGGTTTCATTTGATTGTTACTTCTAAATGATTTAATTCTTGATTAAATGTTGCATACAATTATGGAATAATGTTATTCTAACTTGTGAGATGTTTTTACCCTGTTATGAGCATATGACTGTCGATGTCATGTCATGATGTGCAGGTATGAAGACTATTCCTCCGGACAGAGGAGAGACATCATTCGAGGAGGAACTTGGTCGGGTAAACAGTAACAATTACCAAATTGGGCATACACACACATACTATAGATTGAGTAAGCCAAGTCTGTTTGTCAAGACAACGGTAAGTCATCCATAGGCTTGTTTATTGACATAAGGATTCTGAATTCACTTCTTTATGTTTAGGAGATGTGATTGTTTAAACATTAGACTTGCTATACCATGACCCAAGTATGAATGATGTGAAAGTTATGTGTTAATGATTGATTGGGAACGCACATACATCTATACATTGTGAACACGTATTTATATGTACAGACATATCAATACATGTGTATGTTAAGCAGACGGATATGCTCATACACACGTGTCAACATGAATGTACGCATACATACGTATACACAGGTATATATATAGGTACACAGTCCGCCTGATATCTGTAGTGAAAATAATATTTAGTATTTTTGCCTAGCAAAATTACATATGTATTTATGTATAAATGTATATATTAGCAATGTGATTATATTTATGGATACCTATATACATAAATACATAAATACCTATGTAAATGTATTATATTTTTATATATTTAAATATATGTATTAATATTAAGGTAATATTTACATATATATAAATATATATATATACATTACGATGTAATGTCGGAAAATATATATATTTATATATTTAAAATATTACACTTAATTGAAATACATATGTGATAAAATATATAAATGAAATGTGAATTATATAAATTTAAATGACACATAAAAATATTTAATAGAATAGAAATTGAACACAAAGGATTTAAATCCTTTAGCAATAGTGAAATGTTTCGATTTTGATCTCATTATGGAAATCGAGCCTTTTGTTTGAGATAATCAAATCAAAGAGAAGTCGAATTGTTTTTAATGAACATTTGAAATATTTGAAAAGAGGAAAAAAAAAACGTTTTAATCATGGAAATCGCGTGAGAAAATCGCGCGCATAAAGAAGAACGCGTCTGGTTCGCGCATAGGCTGCGATCCGGTCTAGAGAATAACCCAAATGCAGATCTCATGACGCGAATATTGTTCTTTAGACGTCTGAAATGGCAACGTGGATTGTTGTAGGCTCGACATATCATTTGAAACAAATTTTTCAAATCATTAATATCAAATTAACCTAAAAATCTGGAGAATGCCTTGAGCTGTCAAAATCCTCCATGAGAATTGATTTATTCTTCTCTTGCTGACTCTAAGGAGGTCGAATCACCTTCAATTTGATGACTTAGGGTTAAAGAATCCGCCAAGTGTCTTTTTGACTGTTTCTGGGCACTTCTTGTCAATCCGCATGCCTTCTTAAGTGGAAAACTGTTGCAATTCGGGCCTATATATACACGCCCTTTCATTCATTGAAGATACACACTTTTGGAGCAATCCGAGTTTACTATTTTTATTCCATATCCATTACATTGTACTGCTTGAGTTTCCTGTATTGTTGAGTTTGATAAATACAGTGAACTATTTCCAGCATTTACCAGTCACAGTGAATTAAGTCATTTTGAGTTTAAAGTGAGGTATTTGTATAGCTGAGTAGGAATTGAGTGGTGGAAACACGTCTGTAAGAAGAGATATAGGAGTTCATTATAGTGTGAAATACTTTCATAAAAAGAAGCCATATTTAGCTGAAACTCTGGAAGCTTATTTGAAGGAGAATTTAAAAGAGCAAGTCTGGAAGGAGAAGCTTTAAAATCAGGCATGAATCTTCCTAGTATATAACTTTTATTAAAGTGTTGTTTTATTTTGCGTCTTGTGATCGTTGCTTTCAATTAGCTTTAATAGGAAAGAACTAATTCGATGAATAAAGCAATGCATTAAAGGAGAAAATGTGTAAAGGATTCAATGATTAGGGGGAAATTGTGAAAAAGGGATTATTTGGATAAAGAGCTTAAGGGATTAGATTATTCTCTTGCATTAAAACGAAATAATGGAAAAAGATAAAAGGGAAGGATTTATTTGCATTTTGAATGGTTATTGCATGTTGTGTATGATCTCTATATATGGAGAATACGTAGATGTACTTATTATCTACTAGGAACGAAATGATGGCAAAATCAAGTAAAGTCTTTTAGCTTAAGTTATTAGGATAACTGTGACAAGTTAAGTACTCCTAGGATAAAGAATTCCTAGTTAGGAGGATTGATACAAGACACTTGAATACTGTTTTCATTTCTAGTAAGTTCGTGTGATTGTAGGATGTCTGGGATGACAGTTTCACCCATTGAAGGACAAACCTATGTGTAGAGTAAGGAAGCCTTAAGTCAAATCGGCCCTGAGTAGTGTTTATGATAGATGACCTTCATTCAAAGTACTGAATGAAAATACTTTGGCCAAAGTAGTGAAATTTACGACTGCCACTTAGACGTGAGTTAGTTGAGACTACACTGTCAGTTCATTGTGATCCGAGTACTAGATCGAGATTGTGAAATAGCAAGGTTCTAGTTGTGTAGGACACAGACTATGCTTGGTAATCGTTAAAGGATACCCTACCAATCTCTTCTTGAAGGGAGGGCCGTTCATTGCAAAATGATCGGGGACCGCATTATAAGTCCGTGGTTGGCGGAAAAGCCCGAGTGATGTTTCTCCTCCACAGCAAGCGGCCGATGTACCAAGATTTGAAAGGACAGACTCCTGGACCTTCTTACTTCTATTTGTGCAAAAGCTTACGAGCTATGTATGTAACTGTATTACTTTTTAACTCTGATTTATATATGGCAATGAAAATGAAATTCATGAGGAAACATATTGTAACTTGTACATGTTTATCAATAAAGAAAGGAAATTTTTATTGTATTATCTTTGTTTCTTGTTACCTTACATGTTTAAAGTGAGAATTGGAAAGTTTTTTTTTTAACGCAAGGATTAGGTCGTTACAAGATTGCACCGGTTCTGTGGAAGTTGTCTGAAGTGAGGCAAAGCAGAGCATGGTTGAAGTTTGCAAGAGTTGATCTCCACGTCCCGCCTTTAGAGTAGATCATAGCATTTCTAATCCCTGCATCCATTCAAATTTCGCATTTTTCTGGTTAGTATTAGGAAACTTGCACTTACTTGGCAAATCCTTCGAACTATATGAAAACCCTTTAATCTGTTGTCTGCTGTTGAACAATTGCGTAAGTCCCCTCGTGATACCAGCAAATCACAACGAACCAACTGAGACTATCCATTGCATTGAAGGAACCTTGGAGTTGAATGCATGATCTTTCTCGCAATCTTAGCATGTTGGATACTTTGATCAAGAGAGAATAGAGTCGCCGTTGGTAACTTTATTCTGCTGTTTGGTGCGGTTATAAAACACCCATCAACACCTTCGAATCAGCTGAAACCTTCGTCAAGGAGCATATAGTGGGTTTTCTAGAAAGAGCGTCTACTACAATATTTCTTTTCCATTTCACATATTCTATATCAAAATCATATACTTGAATTTCGTTGATCCACTTCTGTTGCCGCTCATTCAAGTCCTTTTGCTCCAAGAAGCATTTCAACCTGTTATGGTGTATTTTTAACAACAAATTTTCCACCTCCCAAATATTGCTTGAACTTTGCCAACACAATCATAATGGAAAGCATTTCCTTATTGTAGATGGAATATAGTCTCTCAACATCATGGAGCTTCTTGCTTTCATATGCAATGGGGTGCGTGTTTTGCATAAGCACTACTCCAATTCTCTCACCTGAGGCATCATACTCCAAAACAAAAAGCTGGGAGAAATAAGGTAATGTGTAATGTCCCCATTCTTTCGCGAGCATCAGAGTTGATGGATTAGCCTATTATGTCGATCCTCGTAGGCTAATGGTTCTGGATAGAGGGTCACTTGAATGAGCACTTGGTCTGTAAAATGCAGTGTTGGTATCTGGAGTATGGTGGCGTGGTGAATTTGTTCGTTTGGCATGTTATTGGAACTTAAAATGATGATCTTCACCATTTATTTCACTTCCTCAGGCTTAGGGACCATGTGTCTATTATTTCAAGGGGTCACTTTCTATTTTTCAGTTACTATTCATGGCTAAAGTGAAAAAAAAGACATAACTTAAGTGAATAGTGTTTTCAATGAGCAATTATAAGAATGCAAGAGAAAGTTCGACCCATTCATGCTATGATATGTTTTGTTGAATGAAACTTGGAAGTGTGGAGTTTGGGAGAGAGAGAAACTAGGGTTCCTGATTTCTGCAGTGGGTGAGCCTGGAGGGGGCTTATTGTTCGAATTCGTGCTTCTTGATGGTGTGAAATACCACCCTAAAGTTGCAGATCTGAGTTTAGTTGATTCATTTGGAGCCACATTTTGCTGATTTCAAGTTGTTGGAGTATTTTCCTGGAAGGGTTTGTGCTGCTAGTGTCTCCATTTGCCATCCAGAAGAAGTGGCTTGCATTCTTGAAGATTTTTGGAGCTGTTTTTGACACCTACAGCCAGCCGCCATATTTGAGGGTTTTGAACAGCAAGAAGAAATAAAAACGCCTTGCTTTAGAGGCTGCAATCTCTTCCAAAGTGGGCGCCCTTACCCTAAGAAGCCCTTCAATTCGTCTCTTGGTGGGAGAATCTTGTATTTCATGTTGTGTGAGCAATTTATTGAAGGCGGGTACTGTAGCAAAGCACTATTCACAGTGCTGTTATGGCTGTAAGTTAAAATCTATGACATTTGATGTGTATTGTTGAATCTGATGTAAGTTATATCTCTGATGCAATCTATTGTGTAATGAAGAACTTGCATTTGGCTTCGTATATCATGTATTTTATCAAATGTGTCTTGATAGATTAGTTCATTCAAAGTCTTTACTTCATGTACACGTTCTTAGCTCTTATTTCGCAACATTATTGAATAAAACTCAAAACACAAAAGGGGAAAAATACCTAAACAAGCAAAGTACCAAAACAAACAAAGACAAACTAGAGAATCTCAGTGGAACCAATCACAGCAGAGTGACGGTTCACTACATAATGCCAAAACAGGACAAGTACTCATCACCTCCTTAGGTTTATCGAATGTGCGCTAAGCCTCCTCCCATTTGAAAGCTGCCCTCTTAGAGAGATTTGTAAAAGGTGCACCAAGCTGCGACAACCCCTTCAAAAAACTCTCATAGTAACTACAAAGGCCGAAGAATCTCAAATCTGTTAGTGTTTTTGGCAATGGCCAATCCAAAATAGCCTATATCTTTTTTTGATGAACCTTCACTCCATTAGCACCTATCACATGGCCCAAGTAAAGTATCTATATCAACCCAAACTCACACTTAGAAGCTTTGGAAAATAAGGATTGTGCCTCCATGATACCCAATACCTTGTCTAGGTGCCTGAGATGGTCCCCCCAAGTCTTGCTACAAATAAGAATATCATCAAAGAACACTAGTAAAAACTTCCATAATTGTTTATTAAAGATGTGATTCATGCAACACTGTAAGGTAGTAGGAGCATTTGTCAAACCAAAGGGACCAAAAAATCATAGTGACACTTGAATGTTGTTTTCTAAATGTCCTGTTCCTGAACTCTAATATGATGGTATCCAAAATTGTAATGACCCTTAATTTAATATTGATCCTATCAACAAATAATTCAAGAAATAAGAGAAATGAATTGAGTTATATCTGACAAAGCTTGAGACCAAATGCATTAACTCTATCTAACAACAATTGATTGGGTGATTTCATCTAATTACTATAAATTATTCAATGATACCTTGCTAAGGTTAGTGTTGTTTATTTTCTCAATCATAAGTATGGTTGAATAGGATGGTTGCATTGGGATGCTCGTAGAGTGCTCCTTCCAAGCCCAAGAGCGGATACGGCGAGCCCTCTTGGCCCAACAATGGCAGACCACCAATCATCATTGTGGGTGGAGTACTTGGAGGGCCTCTAGCACCTGCTATCCCCTCTGCACCTCCTATTTGCCCCTCTACTTATGATTGATAAAAATAAAGCATTATCACTTATAAACAAGAAAACCTAAGCCTTCAATTTAATACTATGACTGCAACATATCAGCATTAAATCTTAATTGAATGCATAAATTGATATGTACATTTGTGTGTATTGATGTACCAGTGCTGCCAACATAACTTATGACTCAGAAAGTATGGAACATACCTCAAAACGCGGCTGGAACCCATCTTGCAGTTCATACGCATGTATTTCTAGATCGATGATTTCTTTGCTGAAGATGGGGTCTATTTAATCGCGTCTTAGATACCTGATGGGTGCAATTTGGGGTATGTCGCTCCTCTTAGCAGACACGTCCTTGCTGAAAGTCGCCTCCCTTGTGTGTTTGTGGCTTTCACCATACACCGATTCATTTAAGTGTGATTTGTTTGTTCTTCGATTACAAGCTTTATTTCTAAATGCATTTTGCTTTAAGACTTAAATATATTTATTTTTATATATATATAATTAGTTATGCATTTTATATATTTGTAGGTATATTATATTATTTTATTTATTATAAAGATAAACATAGATATATTATAACTATATATATAGATGTATTTTACTCACAATTATTTACATATGGTTGTAATCGTTTAGATGATATTTAAAGCATGGTAATCATTTAGATAATATTTAAAAACATAGTGATGTGAGTTTATCATTTCAAATTATGATTACATGATATGGGTCATGACAGACCTCCCCTCTTGATTTTGCTTGTCCTCAAGCAAACTTAGGCTAGGATGATTCATGATACTAGATCCCTCCCAAGTAGCGTCCTTGGTAGGAAGATCCTTCCACTTAAGTACTCTTGAATAGTTCTATTCCTTAATCTCCTTTCTCGAGTATCGAGGATGACTTTTGCTTTGAGAATCAACTTCCCTTCATTATCAAGTGGAGGTAACTCTGTACTTGGAACAATCTGCTGCCCTAAAACCTACTTAAGGTGAGATACATGAAATACATTGTGGATTTTGCTCTGTGCTGGCAACTCTAATTCATAGGCTACTTCTCCTACTCTTCTTAAGATTTTGTAAGGCCCATAGAATCGGGGCTTAAGATTTTCAGCCCCACTGGTTTTGATAGACGACTGCTTAGGGTTGTAGCCTCAAAAAGACCATGTCTCCTACTTCAAAATTCCTTTTAGTTCTCTTTTGACCCGCATATATTTTTTGTTGGTTTTGTGCTTGATGTAAATTATTTCTAAGGACATTCATGATATTTGTGGTTTCTTGTATCAAATCTTTAACTCCTAGTACACGGCTCTCTGAATGAATTAAATCCCCAAAAGATGTTGCTTCATATCCATATAATGCCTTAAAGGGACTCATTCCTATAGACATGTGATGAGTAGTATTGTAGCAATACTCCCCCAAGTGAAGCCATTTAATCCATGCCTTCTGCTGACCCATAAATTAGTTCCGTAAATAGCCTTCTATCCATTTATTTACAATTTTTGTTTGCCTGTCGGTTTGGGGATGATAATTGGTACTTGGAGTTAGCTCTGTCTCAGCCAACCTGAATAATTCTTGCCTAAAAATGTTGAGGAAACGGCTATCCTTGTCACTAACAATATTCCGGGGTAAACCATGCAATCTGAAGACTTCCTTAAAGAAAATATCAGCTACTTGAGGAGCTCTGAAATCTGATGACATAGGCATAAAATGGCCATATTTGGTTAAACGATCCACTACTACAAAAAGAAAGTCTTTGTTTTGTACCTTGGGTAGTGCAATTATAAAGTCCATTGAAACACTTTCCCATTTCTGATTGGGTATGGGTAGAGGTTGAAGCAATCCTACTGGAAAAACGTGCTCTCCTTTATTTTGTTGACATACCATGCATTCCCTAGTGTGCCTTAATACATTTGTCTTAAGTCCTTTCCATGTAAAGCTTTCTCTAATTTGTTTGTAGGTTTTATAGTGTCCTTGGTATCCTAAAAGGGGGCTATCATGATATGCCTTCAATATTTCTGTCTTTACCTTTGACCCGGGAAAAATGAATATTCTATTCTTATATAGGATAAGATCAACAATTCGGTAATTATCATCTTGTACCTTCCCTTCGAAAATTTCACTTGAGAATGTGTCTTTAGCATATTTTGCAATTATGGATGCCTTCCAATCCGTGGATATTGTTGTGAAAGAGCCAAAGTAAGGTCTCTTGGAGAGAGCATCTACTACAACATTATTCTTGCCCTTCATATATTCAATGTCAAAATTGTATGCTTGTAGCTTTCTCACCCACTTTTGTTGCCTATCATTCAAGTCCTTTTGATTTAAGAAGAACCTTAAACTGTTATGATCTATTTTAACTATCAATCTCACGCAAATGAGGTATTGTCTAAATTTGTCTAAGGCATGCATGATTGCTAACATTTCCTTGTCATAAACAAAATAGGTTTTCTCTGTATCTTTGAGTTTTCTGCTTTCAAAGGCTATGGGGTGCTTATTTTGCATTAGAACGACACCAATACCTTCTCTCGAGGCATCACAATAGAGTTCAAATGGTGAAGAGAAATCTGGTATTGCCAAGACGTAATGTCCCCTCTCTAGCTTAGACTTGTTGACAGGTTGCTTAGCCTATTCCTAACCCTCGTAGGCTAGAGTAGATGATTAGGGGGTCACAATTGGCAGTATTCGGCATGGTTTTACTTCCGGAGATCAGTATGGTTCAGGATGACCTTCATCGGACTTCATTTGACACACTTACTATTTATAGTAAGTGACTCTTCAGGGTTACTATTTATGGCGGGGGGCACTTGGACAGGCGAGATGCAGTGTTGACCTTTGATCAGGCCTTTGCAGATGTTTCAGGACTCATTTGCACACACTTACTATTTATAGTAAGTCATCTATCAGGGTTACTATTCTTGGCAGGGCACCTGGTCATTTTGGATTTGCAATGGACACCTTGGTTTTCAGTTGGCTAGGCGTACGGGCTTCATTTGATTATATTATTATTATTATATCATTAATAAAGGTACTTTATTAATGATTATATGTTTTAAAGGTGAAATAAAAAGTATAATATAAGTCACTTTTTAATCATAAAGTGACCCATGGGGCCATGACCCTCACATTAGTTGCCACTTATAAAGTATTTATTTTATTGGGCGCATAAACCAAGGTGGTACTTTAAGTCATTTAAAGTGAGTTAAATATTATTAATGAATTAGAAACTCACAAGGAAGAATCGAATTTCTCAAGGAGAGTATAAAAAGGAAAATGTAAAGCAAATCAACCTCATTGCATTGTGAGTACTTGAATTTGTTTTTGAAGATTTTGGCGTTTGTTGTGAGAAACCAAGGGTTTCAGCAGTTTGGCTTCAATCCAGCCATTGAAGAACGAAAACTCTTCAATGCTTATGCAGTTTTAAGGTTGTGGAAGATCAGCCGAATTATTGCATGAGGTTTGGCTTCATTCCAGAGTCAAAATAGAGCAGATTGGTGAAGAAATACAAGCATTCCAAGGGTTTCATGATTATCTATTTGCAGATCAAAAATTTAAGAGTTAATCATTTGCACAGCAAAATTGGTGTTGGCTGCTACAGTACGCGCTACAGTATGTGCTATAGTAATGCTACAGTATTAAGGGTTTTTATTGAAGAATTTTCTGATTTTCTTCAAGGGTTTGTTCCACATTTGTGTGAGAGCCTTTAAATCATCCATGGCTGCATTTCTCTATAACTGATCTGCATTTTGAGGCTGTAACAAACAGTAAGAATGGCATGAGAGCTGGGGCGTAACCTTAGAGGAAAGCAATTTCCCTTAAAGGCTTAAAATTGCATTTTAATTGGGGGCTAGGCTGTGAAAACCTACAGCTGCTCTAATAAGGTGTGAACAAACAATTTCCTTCTCAATATGTGCATTTTCTCTATACTTACATACTGCTGTAGCGTTATGTAATGACCCTGCTCAAATCTGATTGAAAACTTCTGATTTATGGCCTTGGAAATTTCGTCAAACACTTGGTGTGCAAACTCCCCTACTGCTGTTTGTGATATATTTCGGATGCATATGTTGATGGCATGAATAAATGAATGCAAACTTCTATACTACAGTTCTGACTTCCAAGTCTTTACAATGAAAATACCTACTCCTTGTATTGGAATAGTGTAACAATGCATTCTCAGAATTACATTTTTAGATTAGAACAGTGATAGTAGTAAATTGCATAATGCATGATCTAGTTACCAATGAACTCAAACTATTTAAGGTTGTGAGTATGCTTTATGTCTCCATACGCCAATGGTGGAGGAGAGTTTATTATGTTACAAGACTGCTTTAAAGTATGTAGATAACTAAACATAATTATTATAATGTCTGCTACAACAATAGTACACAGATTTTTTCTGGAAAAACAAGCATAGAAGCTACAACATCCCTAGCCTTTTCTAGACTCTAAACATATGAATGGTGACCACATATATACATAACAAAGCATGACCAATAGTGATACTCAAACCTGGTAAGAAAGCCGTCCCTCAAATTGAAACAATGAAGGCACCTTCCAAGAGACACGAGATGCATAGACGACTATCAAAACTTCCTTTAGAATACTCGACTCACATTAGTGGAGGTGCGCTCCGCTTAGGATATCACATACGCCCCATAAATGTCTCTTAAAAATGACCACGATCATATATATAGCCGCTGCAGAGGTCGTCTTCACACAGAAATCACGCCCCTTCTCTTCTGCCGAGTTCTCACCCCAAAATCTCGACTCTATGAGAGCTGCGCCAAGGTTCCCTCACAAGGCCGTGCCCACCCGAATGAGTATTGATCTCCAGAATTACCTTCTGAATGGCGTCGAGCTTCTCCAGTGCTCAGCCGGCAAGGTAAATGGTGAATATTTACCATGTGCAATATTTCTCGATAATAAGTCTCCAATATTATCACCAATAGATAATACGACTATAGCCCACTTAAAATTAATTTACCAAAGTCTGATATTTGATATTTATTCGAAACTCCACTTTTATGGCCGAAATAATAATAATATTCACCAAACAATATAAATCGTTCCAAGCAATATTCCCTTCAGACTTTATCGCTTAATAAGAAATAAAATTCTTGGCAATGCTCATTTATTCTCCCAAATCTTTCTCCAAAATTACTTTTGCTTTTTTTCCACTATTATTCAAAAATAACATTTTCCAAATATTCAGAATAATCATATTTCCTCTAATTTTCAGAATGGGCCCTCAATATTGAAGTAATTAAAACTTCTGAAGACTTTAAACTTTTCAGCACAATAAAATAATGCAATAATAAAACAGCTATTGCATTATCAGAGAATTTATTTAAATTTGCAATAATACATCAGCTATTGCAAATGAAAACTTAGCTCCTTAGAAAGCTGAATAAAATCATTTTCTCCAAATTTGGCCAAAGGCCACAAAATTTGCAATGAAGCACAAATGGAAGACTGAAATATCTCCCTCCTAGCTGCAATAATTCAAATGATATTTCACATCCTCAAAATTGCAAAAATCAACAAGATGACAAACAACACCAACATCAAATCTGTCCGCTGAGAATGAAGCCCAAGATGTCTATTTATTCTTTTTCCTCAATTTCTCGAGAAGCTTCTAGAATATTATTTTATTTTTATTAAGTGACTTTATAATATATTTTTAGATTCAAGTCACTTTATTAAATTAATTAAATATAAGGTCGCCTTATAATTTTGATTTATTTGATAACCTTATAATTAATTAACTTAATACCACTTATTGATTTAATTAAAATAACTAATTAGTCATTCTCATAAAATAATCATTATTTTGGACAACTTAATTAATTAAATTAATTAAATCAATTCTCCTCCAAAACGGAGACATTACACGTTAAGAATGAATAAAGATCAGTCATTATAAGTGCTGGGTGAATTGTAGCTCAAAGCATATAGCCTATCATTGTTGTCAAAAGTTTGAAGTCTGAAAATACATTGTTTTCCAAGTGTTTGTCAAAATGCCCATGTGTTAACAGCTATTGTAATAGCCCAGATTGTGAAACAATTTAATTTCAGACCTTGTTGGGCAAGTGTTTGACAAAATTCCTCTATGCTTATGATGCTGGTTTGAAAATATAGTCTTTTAAACTCTAAGTTCTTAGTTCTAGTGTGACTGAATGTCATAAATATTTTGTTTGTTCATGTACATTGCAATGTAAACTCATTCCAAAACACAAGCAAGTATTCAAAACCAAAACCAAGTGAAAACACAAGTTCAAAAGTTTTTATCAGACCAATATTCAAACTCAAAAAGTTATAACAGGGAGAGGCAAAGTTCAGATATTTACATCAGCAATGTGTGCTATTCAGTTTGAGAGACACCAGGTCTCTTACACAAGACGGGGCAAGAGCTCATTACTTTAAGTTTTTCAAAGGCTACTTGTGCTTCTTCTGACCATGAGAATGCCCCCTTCTTGGTTAAATCCATTAGGGGAGAAGTCAATTTTGAAAAGCCCTTTACAAATCTACGATAGTAACTACAAAGTCCCAAGAAACCCCTAAGGTGTGAAAGAGTTCTGGGTTTTGGCCAACTCTTAATAGCCTCTATCTTTTCTTCATCAACTCTCACTCCTTGTGCACTAATCTTATGGCCAAGATATAGAATTTCTTCCATCCCAAATTCCCACTTGGATGCTTTAGCAAATAGAGAATGTTGTTCAAGGATTATGTTGACGTGGTTTTTGAGACCGCACCAACACAGAACAAAGTTTCCCAACGGATACTCTATTCTCTCTTGATCAAAGTATTCAGCATGCTAAGATTGCGAGTAAGTTCATGCTTTCAACTCCAAGGTTCTTTAAGTGCGAATAGACCCAGTTTGGTTGATGTGTATTGCTGTGTTCTTACGAGGGGACTTACGTAATTGTTCAGACTTCTTGCAGTTAGCAGCCAGTATATGATTTGAAGGGGATTCTTGTACGTATGATTTGGCAATGTGGTACGTTTTCCTAAGACTAATCAGAAATATGCGGAAAGTAAAAGAGTATAGGGCCTAAGAAACTTGTACATCTACTCTAAATACAGGATATGTGGAGCTTCGTTTTAGTAGACTTCAACCGAATTTCACCTAGCCTCACGTCGGACAGCCTCAGTAAAATTGGTGCAATCTTCAAAGGGATAGCAAAAGATGTTCAAATTATGATTCAACATACATACACCATCACAACGACGCATATAAGCATGCAAACCACAATAGAAGTTAAACTCAAGATAACGTCCAGTTGACCACGCAAGGCGAACTTATCATCAACAAGCCGCTAGTGGTATGGAATGAAAGAAGCTACCTCAACAAAAATGCCACACATCAAAGTAAACTACTTGCATGAAAATTACGCTACTTGGATACGAAAGGAAGAAGAGACCTTGCTAGCTATTCATGACAAGACGAATTCCACCATCAATGAAAAGATCTATTATCATGAAAAGTGTTACACAACAATCTCCACAAAAGTTTTCAAAGGGAAAACTTTCTTTCTTCTCCACTATGCAAAATGTCTACAATGCTCTACTCTCTAACTCTAGCTCTATCTCAATTCTGGCTCTGATCTAATCTCCTGTTCTAATGTCTACTAAGCCACTGATCGACTCTCTAGGTATCTCCGCCGGAGGTTCTATCACTTGAAATTCGAATTTTAACTCTTCATCACCTCTGGAAAATTCATCACTGAAGAATTCGATCAAAATTATTTAGGCAACTCATCTGGAATTCATCATTTGAAGAAATTCATTTTGAAAACACATTTTATTCAAATTTGCCTTAGAGAATTTTAAATTTTCCCTTAGGAAAATTCACAATTTGAGCACTGATTAAATTCTTCACTGAAAAAGTGTTGGCGAAGTGCGGAAGACTTGGAAATCCATCTATCATCGCGAACGTCCAGTACCCAGAAGAGAATTTTCTTCAGAATGCCTCGAATCCATGGGTACCCAACGAACGGGTTCATTTAAATTTTGAAATTTGAACCTTAGAAAAATATTATCTGTCAAATTTAAATTCATTCTTCGCCTGTGATCATTCTGTTGTTGCTCCGGCTTGAGAAGTTTGAGTTTATCTGCATTATCATCCACTTCTGACTTCATCACTGAGAAGACTTTGCTCGGGCTTCGAAAAATTTCACCACCTTGAGCTCCAGGCGTATTTTCTAAGAGAGAAAATAATTGCCTTAGAAAATATTTTAATCATCTCGCACTCTGAGAATTTGCCCTAGAAAAATTTATTTCATTTGCCAGTGGGGAGAATTTTATCAACTTCGTTTAGAAAAAATTTTATTCACAGAGGCGCCTTGTACATTTTATTCTCACTTGCCACTTGCATTTCATTCCATACTTGAAAATATTTATTTAAAAACCCAACGCCTAGGCAAATTCTCCAATACTTTTAAAAATATCTTACTTTTACTTGAGGCGCCTAGCACACTTAGCATTTTATTCCACCACCTTGGAATATTTTCAACACATTGCACTCTCAATACCTTAGCAAATTTTCAAACACCTTATGACTCCCACCACCCTTGGCGCATATAGCACACTTGAGAGAAAAGACCACGCCCAATACTCACCACCTTTCACCACGCCTTGGCAATATTTTTCACCTTTTCACTTCATTTACTTATCTTTTACACCTCAACCTTGGCGCATTTGGACATGCAAGAGGGATGACCCTTCGCCTTCCATTTTTTGTCTTCACATGACTCTGTTTAGGCGCATTTAGGCATGCAAGGAGGACGAGTTTCTTTGACCTTGTTGACTCTCACCAACTTGAGCGCATTTTTATGTAGGTGGAGGATAAAAACGTTGACTTGTTGACCCTCTTTGCCTTTTGGGCGCATTTTGACATGTCTAGTGGATGAAACTCATGACAACGCCTTGGAGTGACCCTTCGCCTTCTATTTTTTGTCCTGACATGCATGCATTTGGGCGCATTTTGGGCCTGGAGAAGGATGAAAACGCTTGACCACTTTGACTTCCTTGCAACTTGGGCACATTTCACCCCCTGAGGAGGATGGGCGCATTTTGAGGGGGGTGGCGGATTTTTTTACACTTAGAAAAATTTTAAACCTTTTCCTTCTTCAAGGTGGGCGCATTTAGGCATGCTTGCAGGATGGAAATCTTTGACTTTGCTTTGACTTTCTCCTTTGGGCGCATTTTGCCCCCTGAGAAGGATAAACCTCATACTTAGAATTTTTCCTGAGCTTCCTCCTCAACTGGGCGCATTTTAGCTAGGCAGAAGGACGAATGATGTTGACTTCTTTTGACTTCCTCTAGCTTAGGCGCATTTTGGCCATGGTGGAGGACGAGCTTCAAACTTAAAAAAATTTCCTGCCTCCCTACTCACCTGGGCACATTTTGCCATGTCTACTGGACGAAGCTCCAGAATTAGAATTTTTTCATCATTTTTCGCCAGTATTTCATGCCCTGCTATTTATAGTAAGCCCTCTCAATTTTGCACCTCTGAAGCTCGGAATGACTTGAAATTTTGCGCACTGCATCCTTATCACCTCGTTGTTCTGTCGACACTGCCACTTTTAGTCACCCTGCTATTTTTAGCCCATTTCTGAAGGTGGTTTACTATAAATAGTAACCTCATGTTTCGATAGCTCCATTGCTCCGATCGAGTTGAAATTTGAATGAGGTGCTCCTCACCACGTGACCTTACTCGACACGATGCATGCCGATTTACTATTTTTAGCCGCTTCAAATTGACTTACTATAAATAGTAAGTGCTCCGTTTGACTTGAAATTTTACCAACAGATAGCCAAGGATTGATCGCGGTGGTTTACACCGGTTTTCAAAAATTCTACCTTTTATGCCTCTTTTTAGGCCCCGCGGAAACCCTAATTCGCGCATGACAAATGATCTCTGCTCTCTTCGATCGCTCGTGATTCGAATCTGAAGTGGTTGACATACCCGCTAAAAATAGCAAGTTCCTTACTGAGTGAGAATCTGCGTTTGCATGTCATACCATCGCGAAGCTCTCGAAAAACCCATCAGGAATCACCCGACATGCAAAAGAAACCCCGACATGCAAACCCCAAAAATAGCCCCGGAAGACTGAACTCTGAAAGTGGTCATCTCGCTTTGCATGTTATATCATCGCGAAGGTCTCGAAAAACCCAAAAGGAATATGCAGACATGCAAAGAAAAACTCTGCATCTGAACCCTGAGATTTGTCCCGGAAGCTAAACTGCTAAAAATAGTAAGTTGTCCGTTTTCGCTCAAATTTTGCATACGAGTAGCTTGATATGCTCTGAATGCCGTGTGACTGTCGGAATCTCAAAATTGCTGACAGATTGCCCTGAATTTCACACTTACTAAAAATAGTAAGTACCTCGGATCTTGATGAAATTTTACTGGAAGCCTGTTGGAAACATGCTGATAACAATGTTAAGTTCAATTTTCTATCTATTCACTTTATTCGACCTTGGATTGACTAGGAAAAAGGAAACCCTAATTTTCAGACTTGGTCAGTTTCGCGTTTAAACTCACTGACGGGCACAATCCTCTTGAAAGGCAGACAGAAAAGAGACAGAGCGAGAGAGAGAGAGAAGAAAACCCAAGCCAAAAGACCAGAATGAGCAAAAATTAGGGGGGTCCCCATCTTGAATGGGGCGATGTGTGAAAAGGTCACAACAAATTCCCAATACTTCATCTATGTGCCTTAAGTGGTCTTCCCATGTTTTACTGTAGATTAGGATATCATAAGTAGAAATTTCCTCAATTGTCCTCTGAAAATATGATTCATACATGACTGGAAAGTGCCTGGGGCATTAGTGAGTCCTAAAGGAAGGACCAAAAACTCAAAATGCCCATAATGACATTTAAAAGCTGTTTTGTGAACATCTTCTTCCTTTACTCTTATTTGATGGTATCCCGAACGAAGATCTATTTTTGAAAAGTGTACCGCTCCATGGAGTTCATCTATCAATTCATCCACCCTTGGAATAGGATACCGATTTTTGATGGTTTTTTTGTTAAGTGCTCTATAATCTATGCACATTCTCATTGTGCCATCTTTCTTCTTTACTAGGACTACTGATGAAGCAAAAGGACTAGAGCTAGGCTGAATATGCCCCATTTCTAATAATTCTTTTATGGCTTTCTCAATCTCTTCCTTATATTTCCTTGGATGACGGTAAGGTGTGGCAATTATGGGTTTGGCTCCTTCTTCTAATTCAATGGTGTGCTTGAAGCCTCTTTTTGGTGGTAATCCCTTTGGAATATCTTCGAATACTTTTTGTGCTTTTTAAGGATGGGTTTAATATCAATGTGAATGGTTTTCCCTTGGGAGGAAGATTTGTCGAGAATTAAACATTGGGCAGCCCATTCTCCTTGCCCTTTCCTAAACATGATAAACCTTTGTTATGATATTTCTTTACACAATTTGATAAGTACAATCTATAAATTTTAATAATGGTGTTATGCTTAGATATATATATTTTTTACCTAAAAATTCTTTCCATTTTCTTTGATGAAACCATTCTAGGAGTGCCATCCGCTAATCCCTTAAGGAGAATCTCCTTCCCATCTGAGAAAAACACAACTCCAACTTTGGAAGATCAAGGTAGAATCGTCCCAAAGAGTGTATCCATGGAGTACCTAGGATTACATCTGTATCCCCTAGGTTAACTACATAGAAATCTTGCTTGATAGGGTGTGCTCCCAAAGTTATGCTTAATTGTGGGATCTTTTGTGATAGGAGGTAGTCGAGCCATCAGCTAGTGCTACTTGAAACCCTTTAAAGTCTTGTGCTTCTAATTTCAATCTTGTTACCAAGTTCTTGTCAATAAAATTGTGGGTTGCCCCACTATCCATAAGGGCTATTACTTTCCGCCCTTGGATTACACTTTTTATTTGGAAAGGATGGTGTTTAGAGGCCCTTGAGATGGCTGCTAGAGTTCCTTGTCCTTCTTCATTTTGTTTCCTTTTTCTTGCTGGGTCTTTCTTGTTCTTCCTCTTTGTTGTTGATTTCCTCTTGGTCGTCCCATTCTTCTTCATCCCATGGGGTCTCCAAGTTATGGGCTTGGGATCCCTTCCCACATATGTGACCCTGATGCCATTTCTCTTTACATCTGAAACATAATTTGTTTCTTTCTGCAAAGATCTTGTTCCCTTTTAAGGTCATTTTTATTGCAAACATGCCCGTGTTCCCATTTTTCATTACAATGGTAACATAAGTTCTTTTTCCGTAGTGCCTCCCTTTGGTCTTTTGAAAGGTTTCCTTTCTTGTGCCCATCTTTCTTGTAAGAGAATTTTGAAAATGGCCTTGCTGATTTATCATGGGTAGTTGAATCTTTTAGTGTAAGTGCTTTGTCAATGGCATCATCAAGGGTGGTGGGGTTTAGGGCACTTACTAATCTTCGAATGGAATTTTCTTAGTCCCTCAACAAAAAGCTAGATAAGATGTTCTTCATCCATTCCCTTAACCCTGACTGAAATTTCTTGGAACTCAGCAATATAATCTTCTACCGTTCCTTGTTGTCTTAATAGAGTTAATTCTTTGAAGTCTTTTTGTGGGTGTTTCCTATCAAACCTCTTAATAAGTTTTTGTGTAAACTCATCGTATGAAATTTTATCATTGTGTCCTTGTGTGAGGGTGCCAAGGAGCCACCATTCATGAGCCACTCCCTCTAGATGTAAGATAGCAAATTGTACTACATCCTCTTCCATCATGGGACTAAGATTTAAATAAGTGTTCAGTTTTTGTATCCAAGAGTAGGCTGAGGCTTTTCCTGTCCCATCAAAATTTGGAAAGGTTAGTTTGTTAACCTTTTGTTTTAGATCTCTACTTAGTTGTCTACCCTCCCTTCGGGGTGTATCAAGCTTCTTAGCTTCCAAAAAATTCCTAAAGGATATGATTTCCCTTATGTCGGGGTCTAGTCTTGCATATGTTGCTATTGTATCTTCAGTATTTCTTATAGGGGGATCATTTTCTCCTTCCATTGGAGTTTCTTCTCTTGATAGGAATTTGGGCTTTTGAATCCTTGGGTTAGAGGAAGCATTACTATTGATATTTTCAGAATGGTTAGAATTAGCATCCCTCCCATTTGAACCATTATTTTTTAGGGTATTCATGGTGACATTCATGTCTTGTAAGGTTTGGAGTAAAGCTTGACTTGTTTTTTCATTTTGTTCGATTAAGGCTTGGGTTTTCCTCTCATTGCTTTCCATGAAGGTCCTAAGTTCGTTCTCCAATTGTTCACCCATACCTCTACTTCTCCTTTGCTAAGTCTGCATATACTAATTTTACAGTGTGGCAGGAAAGATGCTCTGATACCACTTGTAACGACCCTTAATTTAATATTGATCCTATCAACAAATAATTCAAGAAATAAGAGAAACGAATTGAGTTATATCTGACTCAGCTTGAGACCAAATGCATTAACTCTATCTAACAACAATTGATTGGGTGATTTCATCTAATTACTATAAATTATTCAATGATACCTTGCTAAGGTTAGTGTTGTTTATTTTCTCAATCTTAAGTATGGTTGAATAGATGGCTGCATTGGGATGCCCGTAGAGTGCTCCTTCCAAGCCCAAGAGCAGGTACAGCGAGCCCTCTTGGCCCAACAATGGCAGATCGCTAGTCATCATTGTGGGTGGAGTACTTGGAGGGCCTCTAGCACCTGCTATCCCCTCTGCACCTCCTATTTGCCTCTCTACTTATGATTGATAAAAATAAAGCATTATCACTTATAAACAAGAAAACCTAAGTCTTCAATTTAATACTATGACTGCAACATATCAGCATTAAATATTAACCAAATGCATAAATTGATATGTACATCTGTGTGTATTGATGTACCAGTGCTGCCAACATAACTCATGACTCAAAAAGTATGGAACATACCTCAAAACGCGGCAGGAACCCGTCTTACAGTTCCTACGCATGTATTTCCAGATTGATGGTTTCTTTGCTGAAGATGAGGGCTATTTAATCGCATCTTAGACACCTGATGGTTGCAATCTGGGGTATGTCGCTCCTCTTAGTAGACATGTCCTTGCTCAAATTCGCCTCCCTTGCTTGTTCGTGGCGATTCATTTAAGTGTGATTTGTTTGTTCTTCGATTACAACCTTTATTTCTAAATGCGTTTTGCTTTAAGACTTAAATATATTTATGTTTATATATATATAATTAGTTATGCATTTTATATATCTGTAGGTATATTATATTATTTTATTTATTATAAAGATAAACATAGATATATTACACACACACACATATATATATAGATGTAGTTTACTCACAATTATTTACATATGGTTGTAATCGTTTAGATGATATTTAAAGCATGGTAATCATTTAGATAATATTTAAAAACATAGTGATGTGAGTTTATCATTTCAAATTTTGATTACATGATATAGGTCATAACAAAAATGAAGATCAATCTTCGAAAAATATATTGCACCATGCAACTCAACCAACAGTTCATTGATCTTGGTAATTGAATACTTGTTTTTGGTTGTCTTTTTATTTAGTGCACAAAAATCAATGCACATCTGTATAGTCCCATCCTTCTTCACCAAAACAATTGAAGAAGCAAAGGGACTCAAGCTAGGCTTGATATGTCACATATTGAATAACTCCTTTAACGTTTTCTCAATCTCCTTGAATCTTTTCAGATGTCAATAAGAAGTAATAATAATGGGCTTAGAGCCCTCCTCTAGCTCGATCACATGCTCAAAACCCCTATCAAGAGGTTTTCCTGAAGGATGTCACTAAAGACCAAAGTGCGCTTATTTAACACATATTGGATGTCCACATGATAATGTCCATCATTAACTGAAGGGGTTTTAGAAGAAATCAAACATTGGGCTGCCCAAACAACATCATCATGTTTGAATATACTCTCCATCCTCTTAGCAAACACACCTTGGGTGTACCATTAGACATACCTCGTAAAACCACCTTCTTCCCATCCACTCTAAACTTCAGCTCCATAGTTAAAAGTTATGTGAGTACTTTCTTAATGAGTGTAGCCACTGAACTCCCAAAACTACATTGGTCTCCCCAATTCCTACTACATAAAAATCATTGGTTATTGTGTAGTTACCCAATGCTACAACTGAGGGATTCATTTCATGCAAGTAATGGTGAATCCATCTGCAACTATCACATTGAAGCCCTCAAAATCTTTTGTCTGTAAGCCCCCCACCAGGACCTCATCTATGAAGTTGTGGGTTGCCCCACTATCAATCAAGACTATAACTCTCTACCCCCTATAAGAATCCTCACTTTGAATGAATTATACTTGGGAGCACCTAAAAGATTCGCAATGGTTCCTCCCTTCTCTTCTTCCAATGGATGTCCCTCTCCATCTACAATTTCCCCATCTAAATCGTCCTGCTCACTACCGATAGCTCCTTCTATCTTCTCCTCACCATCTAAAACCACCTCTATATAATGAACATTCCTTTTCCCCAAACACCTATGACCAGACTCCCAAGGTCCTTTGCAAGCGAAGCATATCTTTTTCCTACAAAGTTCCCAACCTCATCATCCATGTAAGTCTTCTTTGGCCCCTTCTTATGGAAAGGTTTCTTGTCCTTTTTTGGTGGAAATGGTTTGGGCTGGAATTTTCTTTTTGGGTGTTGAACTCTCCATATTTCTAGCCCTCTTGATGGCATTTTGCAAGGTAATTGGGTCAAATGCTTTGACCCAACCATGAAGTGGCTTTGTCAATCCCTCCATAAATAAAACAATCAACCTGTGCTCACAAACATCTGTGACCATGACTGAGAGTTTTTGAAACTTGGATATGTAAGAGTCAATCGATCTCACCTGTCTAAACTGTGCCAACTCTCTAAAGTATAACTCAGGGTCCTTTTTAACAAACCAGTCAATTAACCTCTGACTAAAATCAGCATATGAGGTGATACGATCATGTCCCAAGGTCACCAATCCGTGGTACTACCACTCATTTTTTTCTACATCTAGATGCAACATGGTGTACTTAATGGTTTCTATTTCTAACATGGAATTGATCTGAATACATGTATCTAATTTTTGCATCCATGAACGTGCAGTGCACTTGTTGGAGCCATTAAAGCTAGGAATGGACAACTTGCCCACTCTACACTACAACTTCTGATATACCCATTCCCCCTATCTCCTTTGGACTTGTTCATGTACTTAATCGAGAAAAAATCTGCTAAGGACATAGCTGCATGAAATTCCTCTCCTAATGATTGGTACTCCCTTAAATAATTTGCAAAACCTTCACCACCATCCTATTGCCTTGGTTGTCCTCTGGGTGGTGCCTCTATGAAGTTAGGCATTAGAAGCCTATGTGTAGTTCTATTGGCTGCCCTAGAATTGTTAATGGTTGGATTATTGGTATTCCTTGCCTCTTCATGGTTGCCATTGTTTCCATTAGTACCATTGTTTCCATCATTGACATTGTTACTTGTATTATTGTTATTGGTATTAATGGTTTGCATTATTTGAGTCATTAATTGAACCAACTGATGTTGCCCTCTAACCAAATCATTTAAAATTTGCATAGTACTTGGATTCAATGAGTCATTCCTATCACCCATATTGTCTTCCTTTTTAGAATCTGAATTAAGAAATTATTGTCTTCTCCTGTAAGTGATATATTTTTTGTCCTTGGGATTCATAATTTTTTTTCAGACATTCCACAAGTTTTAAAACACCCTCTAGGCTGGCAGGATCTCTTGCTCTGATATCACTGTAATAAGATGGACCAATTTTTTAAACAATGTTTTTGCAATTTTCCACAGTTTTACTACATAGGCATTTTGTAATATTGTTTGCGTGTCTACTGTTCCGACATAGTTTCACTTGTTTTGAAAGGATGTTGTGCATAAGTTTGATAACATGAAATTCTTAGATATTATATATTGCAACACCTCATTTTTACCAAAAGTTGTTACACAACATTTACACAAAATTTTCTTTCAATATCTTGAATTGCAGTGATAAAAATAAATATTTCAGAAATTACAAACTACACTTACATCCCAATATTACAATAAAAATGTGCTGACCTGAAGGTACAATCAGCAACAATTATTCCCAAACGACCAATCAGCAACATTTTGAACCGCTCCAAACATTTATATTGCACCTTTCCTCTCAAGTACGAATCCCCCAAATTGTTGTAGGAGAGGTTTAAATGCTTGAACAATAGCTAATGTGAGCTGCGATGCTCCTCATGAAGGTGGTGCCAGCCTTGGTGCACCCTCCTAACGCCACGTTTGAACTTAGAAGTCTTAAAGACTACAAGAAATTAAATTACCCCTTCTCTCTTTGTCCAAACAAGTGTACAACAGTTGTGACTACCATGGCAGAGGTCAAGAGGTTAAAATTGATAAGGATGACAATAACTTTCTAGAAACTATTTGAAAGGTGTAAAGAAATCATAGTATTGGAAAAATAATTTCCGAGGAGCTTGTTGATTACTTGCAAAGCAAAGAAGAACATCAAACAAAAGGAGTTATAAACCTCCTAGGTTGGTTTGAGATCCTAGAAGCTCATTGACTATTCAGGATTGATTGGTTGTTTGAGATTGTAATTGCTTGAGGGCAAACAATTTTGGGGAGGGAGGATTGTAATGTCCCCAATTTGAGCCAAATTGATTTGTGAGCTTTTAGCTCATTTCCCGAGTCCTGTAGGCTGATTGGTAAGAGAAGGGAGGACTCCAAAGTTCTTGGAGGTCGTAGGTTTAGTAATTCGGGATTTCTATTTTTGGCAATGAGCCTAGTTGACAATATGGATTACTATGACACTTTCAAAAGTGTTTTCGAACTCCTAGGGTGTTCTCCAAACTTCTTGAAGAGCACATCTATTTTTAAAGTCACTTAGTTGGCTGTGATCATCATCCTACATCTTCAATATCATCTCAGTGTGATCAAAATCTAATTTTGATTTAGTTTCAGTGCTTTCTGCAACTTGGGCGAATTAATGAATAAATTAATTAATATTTCACTAATGTGGTCTAATGTTGAGAAATAATAAAAAGGACTACTTAGTGTAATAGCTCGTCGGAAAGGTAATGAAGTGTTTTAAAAGTTGGAAACCTAGGTAAGGGGGCTTTTGCATATGAAGCATTATTATTATTTCAAAAAGGTCATTTTTTGAGGGAAAAAGAATTATCATAATTTAAAATTACAAATTCCCTTCAAAAAAGCTATAAAAGGAGGTGTTGGGTCTCATTTGTTTATACTATTGATTTGAAAACAAAATGTTGTAGGATTGAACCTAAGAGTTCTTTTTGAGATTTTTAGGGGACAAAAACCCTCTTTAGACTTTTGGTTTTGGATTTGAAAGACAATCCCTAGCTAGATTTGGTGTGATTTCATCCAGAAATGTCATGTCCCCGAATTGGAGGTATGGTGATTTAATTAAATTATTTAATTAAGTTGTCCAAATTATTGATAATTTATGAGGATAGCTTAATTGATGATTTAATTAAATCAAGAGATGTTATTAAATTAATTATTTATTAAGTTATTCCCATAAAATAAAATATCAAAAGGGATGACTTATTATTTAATTAATTTAATAATAAAAAGTGACTTAAGTGACTTAATAATAAAATAATAAAGTAATAAAGTCACTTAAGGAATATTTTTGGAATCTTCTAGAAGTCTCTTGGTGATGAGGTTGAAAAAGTATAAAAAGAGGCTTGGGCTATGCATTTGGACATCTTGAGTTGAACACACTTTTTCTACTACACTGCTGAAGCTGAATGCTTAGCTTATTGTTTTCCAGTCTTCGTTTGTGAAAGACCAAACCTAGCTGGTTAAGTGCCAATTTCGGTTGTGCAACACCAACCCTAGTTGGATAGTGGAGGAAGATACTTCAGTCTTTCTCATTGTGCTAATTGCAATCATTTTTGGAAGAGTTTGGGAAGTTATTTGAAGTCTGCAATTTTGTTCCAGTTTGCAGATCAGCCATGAGAGAAATTACATTTTCATTCGTTGCTCTTCAATAAGGAGATATAATTTTGTGGGTACTTTAGGGATTGCTTCCTTTGGTGTTGGCAATCATTTTCATAACAAATTCGAAGAGCTTAGAGGCTGCATTTATTTATCTAAAGTATTGCCAAGCAAGAACAGGGGCGGCTGGGTGAAAGCATCAATTGGGTCTAAGAGGAGTTCAATTTTCTTGGAATTTGATTGCTACTTCATCTATCATCAAGGGCTTCAACATTCAATCAGGTTCTACTATTAGTAGTTCATAATTTTATTGCATATGGGAAAGTTTAGAGTTGCAGCTGTAGGTGCATATTTCTTTACCAGCAATTATCATATTTTGTAATCAATGCAAATGCCAAGAGTCTTGGCTTATTGATGAGCATTGTATTGGATCATTGTGTTGTAATAAGAGATACTAATTTGCTAGTCATTTGTAATTGTCATTAAGCAATTCTATATCATTTGTACTCAGCTTCTAGTATGCATGCCAATTGTTTGACAAAATGTCAATTGGCTGTAGGTTCTCTTTTTAGCATAAATAATGTTATAATTTTGCATACCAAGTGTTTGTATTAATGCCACTTGGCTATAAGTGCATAAATGCCATCTTAGGTTGCATCCAAAGTGTTTGTCATAATTACTAGTTGTTGTAGCTGCATATTGCAAGTAATTCCAGTCACATATATGCATTGAATATTGCCAAAATAAGTTGCACATTCATGTTAGGTCATTGTTTAGACAATTTAGAGTCATTTGCAAGTATCTTTATTGATGCTAAGTGAACGAAAGTGCCATTTTAGCAAACCGAAATTTTATATCAATCATATGACCCTTGTATGCAAAGTGTTTGATGAAATTCCTTGAGCCTTCAATCAACAATTTTCAATCAAATTTGAGCAGGGTCATTACAAGAAATCACCATTCGATTTCAAGAAAAGTCCTCATTTTTGGATTTCATAATGGAGGCATTTGATGTTTTCTAAATAGGTGATATCCTGGGAGTGTTTGTCTAACATTTTGGCAGAAATTGTTGATGAATCTTTGAAGGTGACTTGAAATGTTAAGTTGTTGGGCCATACCATTTTCATGAGCAAGCCATACCTATTGCAACCATTTGCTGGCCATACACCTTGATAACTGACAACGGAGCATTGGGGTGATTGTTCATTGTTATTGCAGACCTGAAAATACACTTTCTTGCTGACTGTACAGATATTTGGTTCCATTTGAAGGTAGTACTTTGTGCCAAGTCGTACCAGCAACTTACAGGTGTGGTGTGCGAGTAGGGAAATCCCAATCGCCTACCTTTTGAGGAACATTTCTCCTTGCACAGTGATGCCTTGATCTAGTAATGATGTTTCATGGAGTTTGGCATTGAACTTTGAAGTTGTTGAATGGTTTTTGGAGGGCCGTACAACCTATGTTTTAAATGTGGGGACTGTTGTTCATTTATTTTTTTGGACCTGCAAGTACATTTCATGTTGTTTGGTGTGTTTGGAGCTGATGGTGATAGTCCATGATCATTATTCGGGAGCTGGGTATGTTGGTGTTGTGTTTTTTAAGCCATTGTACATGTTGTACATGTGCTTTCAGACCTACAAAGGTCTGATTTACATTTCCAGATTGTTAATAGACACTTTCAGTGCAATGGGTGGTGTTTTGGAGCTGTTCTGAAGTGATGGGTTTGATATGCATTCTTGTTGGGTGTGTTGGAGGTGTTTTGGAGTAGCATTCTGAGTTATTACCTCACTGCCACATTGCATTAGCATGCCCTGAGTCCATTTATAGACCTACAGTCAGCCTTCCACCCATCCATTAAGGTATTTCATTGTATTTCCAGTTGGGTGTTGGGTTTGTGCATGTTGGGCAACTTGGGTCAAATGATTACATTAGTGCATATTGTATCAGCATTGTATATTTGTAACAATAGTTGATGACAGCAGTTAAATCTTGTTTGATATATTTTGGTCGAACTTGCATATTGTCAAAAAATACAAATAAAATTTGTAGATGGTTATTACAATCAATTTTACCTTTCATGGGTTTAAGAATATCACCCAAATCCCACATATGAGTGCATAAGCTGCATTAAGAAAACGGATCTATGAGCCCTTTCACATTTTCACCATGATTAGAATGCTTCCAATGATGACAAATTTTTTGACACTTATGTTAATAGGCATGTGCAGTATCATATGTTAGTTTACACCAAACCACAAATGTCAAATAATGAGGATGCAAATATATCAAATCACCAATACCTTATGTTACCCAAATTTCAGGAACGGAGGGATGTGTTTCAAGGATGGGGGCGACAAGGAGGCCTTTTTTAAGGGGACGGTAGGGGACAAATATTAAAAAATAGAGAAATTTTTAAAAATATAGAAAATTTCAAATATTCATATAGCATTGATAAGGCAATCATTGCCTAAGGCATCATTCCTTGGTAGTGTTGAAACGGTTTTGTATATTTTCTATGGTGCATCATGCCTCTTTAATGCATGGGATCCTCTTCTCTATTCTTGAGTCATCTGAATTTTACAGGGATAAATACATTGCAATTCCAGTGAATCAATTAAGGGAGTATGATGATTAAGTCTACAACTGCTTGCATAAAGGATGATCAACTTGCATCCTTCGTGGTGATGAAAGGTTTTTGTATATCATTATGCTATCAAAATTGTGTCAGGTTGTTACTCACTATGCTATCATTCCTTGGTGGTGTTGAAAGGTTTTTTTATATCTGCATGGTGTATCATGCCTCTTCAATGCGTGGGATCCTCTTCTCTATTCTTGACTCATCTGAATTTTATAGGGACAAAATGCATGGCAATTCCAATCAATCAATTAAGAGAGTATGATGATTAAGTCTGCAATTGTTTGCACAAAGGAGATCAACTTGCATCCTTAGGAAAGACATTGGAGCAAACTCAACCTTCTGTGGGACCTTCCTTCTATGGTTAATATGACATATTTTGATTAATCAATTTAAATGTTAAGTAGCTCCTCTATGACTCCAGATCACTTTTTGGAAATCTTTTTTGAGTAGCAATTTGAGCTCTTTTGACCTGTGTTGCACGGGGACGTGTCCCCTACCCCCAAAACCCCATGTACTTGTCCCCATCCATCCCGGGAACAAGGGGACGTAAGTCCTCGACCGTCCCCGATTAAGGAAATTTTTGGGAAACGGCAAGAAACGTTTCCTGTCCCCCATCATACCAGGGACGGCTAAGTGGACATAAAGCCTCCCAACGTTAAAAACACATAAAAATTCTTTTTTTTTAATACTTTTCTCTGATGCATGTGGGGCCCACCTTCTATTGCAAGCAAAAGTTTTATAAAAAATTAAAATGAAACTTTATTAAGTTTCATTATTCTTACCATTGACTGCAAGCGACAGATGGCTCTCTTAGGTGCACGGAAATATTTCTCACGCTCACGTGAAAGCTCCAAACGCCCAAATTTCGCCCTAAATCAATTTATTTTCATGCGTTTCTGCATTTGGAGAGCTGTTTTTGCATTTGAAAGAGGTGTTTTGCAGATTGAAGTTCTGATTTCTTCAAATTTCTCACGCCTAGGGTTGAGTTTGCAGCTAGGGTATTATTGCCCGCGTTTTTCCTTAAGTCGACCTACATTTGCTTTGTGTTCGGGATGCTTAGGAGCTGCACTTTCTCAGTTCCACTTCCTACCTGTTGATGTGTTTTTCGTGACCGCACCAACACAGAATAAAGTTACCAACGATTACTCTATTCTCTCTTGAACAAAGTCTCCTGCATGCTAAGATTGCTAGAAAGATCATGCATTTAACTCCAAGGTTCCTTCATGCAGTGGATAGTCTCAGTTGGCTCGATGTGATTTGCTGGTATTTCAAGGGGACTTACAGGATTGTTCAACAACGGAGAAAGGAATTTGAATGCTCGAAAGGTTTGTCTATAAAGCTCTTGTTCCCTAAACTAACCAGAAAGTACTGAATTAAAATGAGTGCAGGGTTTAGAAAGTCTAAATTCTATCCTAAATGCGGGATATGGAGCTCAACTTCAGCAAAATTCAACCGGGCTCCGCTTTGCCCCACTTCAGACAGCCTCCACAGAATCGGTGCAATCTTTAGAGGAGTAGCTCAAGGTGTTCAGATCACAACTTAGCATGAAAATACCATCACAACAACGCATATAAACATACAAATCATGATCGAAGTTAAGTACACGATATTCCAGTTGACCACACAAGCCGCACCCACCATCAGTGAGCTTGCTAGTGGTATGGATAATCGAAGCTTGCTCAAATTAAACACCACATCCCACAACTAGCATCTACTTGCAGGAAATATAATTTACTCTACTTTAAACTACTACTCGAATCAGAAGGACGAAGAAACCTTGCTAGCTACTCACAACAAAAGATGAGATCATCATCAATCAAAACTCTTTTTATTGAGAGAGTGTTCACGACAATTTCTTACAAAGTTTTCAAAGGAAAACCTTTCCTTCTTCTTACAACTATCCTACCAATCTATGCTACACTATCAGTCTCTCTGCTATTCTATGTCTACTGTCTAATGAATGTACAAATGAGGGGGGGTGCCCCTTTTATAGTTGGCCAAGTCCAATGGACGTCTCAGATTACAATCAGATGGAGGGCTCAGATTGAGCCACATAAACCCTAACCCTAAAAACCGCCACCAAGAAGAGTGGGGTAATAAATGAGCAATTAATGTCCACCATCTTCTAGAAGATTCCTGTCTGGAAACGAGTTCGCATTGTTCTTGTTCTTCTTCTTGACTGCAAACTGGATGAGTCTGATCATCGTGGCTTCAACTTCTTGAAAGGGTATGGCAGGCACATTCTTGATCTGACTCCAAGGCAGCAACTTCTTTCTCGTGCTCGATGATGATTTTCTTCTCAACTGACATTCTCTAACTCTGAACTACATGAGGATGATTATTTCTCCATCCCTGATCCTGAAGGATTTTCTTCCCTTGGACTCAAGCATTTCTTCCTCGCCATCTATCTCTCTGAAATGAGTGCATATTAGGTTATTCCAACACTTAGCCATTTCTTGCAACTTTTCTTCTTTTGAGGTTGAAATGTAGTCTTGGAGTATTTGCTCCATCACTTCAAGTCACCATGTTTTGGTCCAGCGTTCAACCTAGAAAACAAACAAAGAGAGGGTCATCAAAACACTTTACAATATAAATCCACTTTACTTACTTGATCTCCATGTTCTGACTTTCAAGGTTTGATTGACTTCTGGATTAGATGGAATTCATCATTTTCTCTAGCACAACTTTTCCTTCTTCATAACCTTTCATTGCTAGGGGCGACCCTTCTTGGAAAGTTATAGATTTTTTGATTGAGAATTGGATTTTATATAGTAAAATCGCCCCTCTTGGTGGGCCGTACCATCTGTACTTCATTGGGATCTATGCCAAAAATAATTAAGGGTTAATTGGTGTGTTTGTGGTATCCCATCTTGGTCGCCATACTTATTAGGGTTTTATGCATTTGATTTCACTTCATTTGGGTGGGTATTGAGTGAGATATGTGCATTTTAGTGAGATGTTAGAGTGCCGGTTCTATCATTCGAGTTGCTGGTTTGTCATATCAGATTTGAGTAAAGTGCATTTTGGTGAAGAGTTGGTATTAGGAAGTCATACTGAGTCTTGTGGAGGTCCCATTTACCTTTGCAGCAATTGAAGATACATCTAATCCATGTTATTGCAGGCACTTCCCATTACTTGTAAGCTGAACAGTAGTACTGTCAGCATTTTTTAATATCTTTCATTTCATGCTTTGTATTACCCACTGAATAAGTGGAAGAGGCTGGCTTGCCACCTATTTACTTTGAATTGCATTGTAGTGTTAATATCTCCACCATATGGTCGCCTCATTTCCATTCTGGATTGGGTAGCACATACTTGGTGTTGAGTTACTTTCAGCATTGTAATTGATAGGGATCCTCTGACCATATGCTCGCCGTCATCCGGCGCATTCTTGGTTAGGGTTATTTCAGTTTGTGCATTGCATCGAGATCCTTTGACCACATGCTAACACCTTGCCCATCTTGGGATCCTGGTGTACATCCTTGGTTAGAGTTGAATTCTACATTGTTTAGTTATTTGCTAACCCTAACGGGTGCATGTTGTTTGTAATCGCATTTCAAAAAAAAAAAAAAATTGGCTCAAAATATTTCAAAACGCCCTTCTGGATGATGATCTTTTGGAAGATGATGGTGGGCATCAATTGCCTATGCTATTTTGAGAGTGAGTGGAGGATCCAGTGTTCATTTATTACCCCACTCCTCTTGGTGGCAGTTTTAGGGTGAATCTTGTTTAGGGCTGAGGTGGCACGATCTAGGCCATTTAGCCAATTGTAATCTGAACCGTCCATTGGACAGGGCCATCTCTAAAAGGGGCATCCCCACTCATTTGTAAATTGATTAGATTAGATTAGAGAGAATAGCAGAGCATAGAGAGATAGCTTAGCATAGATTGATAGCATAGTTTGGAGAAGAAGGAAAAATTTTCCTTAGAAAGATTTGTAAGAAATTGTTGTGAACACTCTCATAATAAAAAGAGTTTTTCATTGATGATGATCTCATCTTTTGTTGTGAGCAGCTAGCAAGGTTTCTTCGTCCTTCTAATTCAAGTAGAATGCTAAAGTAGAGTAAATTTTATTTCATGCAAGTAGATAGTAATCGTGGAATGTGGTTTTCAATTTGAACAAGCTTTGTTTAGTCCATACCACTAGCAAGCTTACTGATGGTAAGTTTGTCTTGCGTGGTCAACTGGAAATTTGTGAACTTTACTTTGATTATGATTCACATGGTGGGATGCGTCGTCGTGATGGTGTCTTTATGTTGAGTTGTGATTTGAAAACTTTCAGCTACTCCTTGAAGATTGCACCAATCCTGCAAAAGTTGTCTGAAGCGAGGCAATGCAGAGCTCGGTTGAAGTCTGTGAGAGTTGATCGCCACATCCCACTCGTAGATTAGTCCTTAGCTTTCTAATCCCTGCAGCCATTCAATTCAGTACATTTCTGGTTAGTTTAGAAAGAAAAAGAACTTTATAGACATACCTTTCGAGTCAAGTAAAACCCCCCTTTTTCACTTAGTTCACTGTCTGCTGCCGAACAATTACGTAAGTCCCCCTTGAGATTACCAGCAAATCACATCAAGCCAACTGAGACTATCCACTGCATAAGGAACCTTGGAGTCAAATGCATGAACTTTCTTGCAATCTTAGCATGCAGAATACTTTGATCAAGAGAGAATAGAGTATCTGTTGGAAACTTTATTTTGTGTTGGTGTGGTCACGAAAAACACGTCAACAAAGAGGATATCTTAGAAAAGCGCAACTTTGCTATTGATGATACGTATAGATGCACCTGACAAGGACACAATTTTTTGCTTTTTAGCAGATGTGATTGAGGTTTAAAGCGGCTTTCATTTAGAAGCTTTCTTTCCGCTTTCTTTCTATTCTTGGAACAATTCTTATCCATGCTTTGAAGAAGAGAAAGAAGATAAAATGTAATAGTTGGCATTTCCAGCTTTTCCTGCTTTCTTAGGTGTTAGATGTTATCTTCTTTTAGTTTTAAAATAAAGCTTGCTGTTGAGCAAGCCCTAGTTGTAAAAGCAAGGAGATTTTAGGGTTCCCTACTCCTCTACTTAGGCTATAAATAAGAGCGGTCCTGCTCATTTATTCTCAACCATGCTAGTGATAACAAACACTGAGCCTATTAGTGCCTTCTATTGTTATTCAGTGTTGTTCAATTGTGCTTATGATAGAAAATTGTTGAGTCTCTTTTAGCCAGCAAGTTGTTGTTGTAGTTGTTGTTCTCTTTGTGTAAGAACAAGTTTGCAAGTCTCTTTTAGCTGCAAATTCTTGTTTCGTGCATGTGTTTAGTGTAATCTTTGTTCCAAAAATTTGAGAAATAAAGTCTTGAGCCTTTTTTGCCTTGATATAATGTCTCAAGTTTCCGTTTATTGTGTTATGCTTATATGATCTTTAATTTCAGCTCACATTCAAAGTAAGTAGATGTATGTTGGAAGGATAGATTATCTAAGTATTTTGTCAAAAAATCAAACTTTGTTCATTTCTAATTCTCTTGCTCTGCGTATTACTTGAGAAATTAGAAACATCTTTAGCCTAAGTTAGTCGTAGTTGGAGTTCTTAGTCAGAAAATCTCAACTACGACATTTGAGTTTTATAAAACTTGTGCTCTAGCTGAACCAAAAAGATAGGCGAATTAGATTTAATTTACTATCTTTCGCAACATCAACAAGACGGAGCTTCCCCTCCTAATTTGAAGAGCAGTTTATCTATGCATAGCTGTCCGTTTAAAATCCGCATTCCAGATGTGCGAATTTAAATGCCAACATAGGTATTGCTTCTTCAGGAAGCCTTTCTCCTAGTTTGCCAACATTGTCTCAAAATTCTTATCTCTCCCTGCATTTTTGGACTTTTTTCCCTAGCAGCTACATTTGGACCACTCTTGCACATATTTGAAATTTTTACTTGGTGCCTACTCTCTTTGTTTGCATAGTGGTTTCAATCCACTCTCACAGTTCATTGAGTTTTCCATTTTTTGGAGCATTGTTGATCGTCAACTCTTCTTTCCATTGGTGCCCTTTGAGTTGATGTCATTGTAGGTCCAGTAATTTTATAGAGCTAGCAACAACGTATTTCAAGCATTGACTAAATTATTTGATTACCTAACTAAACATAAGCAAATTAATAGAAAATAAAAAGGCATAATAAGGTAATTTCTTAAAATATAAAGTCAATCAATATTACTTCCCATAAAGGTTTCCCATATTTAAATTTCAACCATATTACATATAAAGTCATTATGATTCATGTTTGTTTCCAGAGTATAAAAATAAAATGCCCAAAAATTGATACTAATAAAGCATCCTATACCTCTAAACACCCAAACTAATTAGCTCTTATGAACTAGTATGTTAGCGGTAGAAAGCCTTAATGAAAAAGATTACAACAATGCCAAAAAGCAACTTGATACTAACCTCAAAATTGAGTCTCCTCCAATTCGTCCTCTTACATTGTCACGACTTTCCCCATGTCGTGTCAACAAAATTGGGCGTGGTGTAAGATGTGTATTAACCTGAGTAATTAAACCAAATTTTGCAATTAAATCAGAAAAGAACTCCCAAAATACTTTGTTCTTAGAGAAACCTTATTAATTATTGTAAATGTTATCCACAACATTCCTCCACTACTAAGCATAGATATCCAAATTTGTAAGTTGACATATCATGCACTTTTATGAAAAGCTTCCACAATGAGTAAGTTGACATATCACACACATTAGATTTTAAAGCAACAATGCTTCTGCAAATTAGAGAGAGATAGACATTAGCAATCTTTTTCTCTTGAAGAAAATTTCAAAAATCATCCTACTTCAAGAATTTTTAAATACATATCTCCTATGACTATAAATGGCCAATAATGATACTCTAGATTTGGAAGAAAACTTAGTATATGTGTTAGTGTTTTAATTTTCCCCTTTCAGCACAACACAAAACAGAACAGCATGTAAGAGGAAACCTTTCTTTGAATTAGAAGGGCAAGGTTCATTTTAACTTAAAACAAAACTAAACCCTAGAACCTAAGGAAATAAACTATAGCTTTTTACAATATGTACAAATTAAATCTCTCAATTTTGAGCATGCATTGCAAACAAACTAAAGATAGTCTATCTTTTAGTTCTCAAGCAAGGGCACAAGGCTTAGTAGCAATTCTACTCAAAAAGAGAAATTTTTATGTCTTTTTCTTGAAAGTTAACACTTACAACAGCTAACCGCATCACACTTTTTAGCTGAATGCAAAGATTTAAAAATGCAAGTATAACTAAAAGCTTGAAATTGCATTAAACACACAAGATTAAGCGAATCAAATGAAGAGAACCGCATACAAAGCTGCAACAACCACACTTCACTGAAATTAGCAAATGCAAAGCCTACAATATTCAAGGAAAGCAACTTGATTTACCTAATCAGCACATACACAAGATCGCATAAAGATAGAACAGTAACCTCAGCAGCAAATAGGAAAATAAATTAGATAATCTAAGTGCCAACACATTTTATCCTTTAGTGTTTACAAGATTGTGCATGTGATTTATTGAAGATATCCAAAAACATACTAAAAATTCCTACACAAAATGGTTGCTTGCACACAGTCATAAATAGAAAAATGTTTTCAAAATGCATTGTATAAAACAAGAGCACCTCAAATAGATCATTTGAAAATAGTTGTCTCCCATAAATAAAAACTAAAAATAGTTGAGGCTACAAATAGACAATCTAGAGTTATTCAATTCGTTTCAAAAAATTTGATGCACCACCCTTGTTCTAACCATGTCAAATCCTCAAATGGAACATGAATCCCTAAACATTTATCCTTGATGACAACCTTCACACAATCTCCTTTGGTGAAAGTCTAAGTTGTCATTTCTAGTATGGGTACGGAATATGGGTATGCCAGTACGAAATTTTCTTTTCCTTGGGTATGGTACGTTTGGGTACTATATATATATATATATATGCAAAAAAACTAAAAATATACAAAATTGTAAATACATTTGATAATATGATACTTCATCAATTATCAATCATCATTGAATCATTGATCAATGGTAGTGATAAAGATAAATGCAAATTGATAGTTCAAAATTTCAATATTATGTCATATCTCATATATGTCTAGAGTCATGATTCAAATGAAGATCATTACAATTACAAAATTGAAATAAATACAATCAAAAATCTCTATAATTGTCTAAAATTCTAAGTCTTCAATCTTCATCAATCATCAAAAGGATCTAGATCAAGGTCATCGTTTGGTTCAACATCATTTGAACCACAAGTATTATGCATTGGCACTCGTACTAGGTGCATCATGTGCAAGAGTCTCATCATCATCATCATCTATAGTGACTCTAGCAAGCTCTGCAATAGATGCATCCAAGTTGGCACACTTAGGGGCTATGTCCCAATGCTTCATTGAACCATCCTTATACTCATCTTGCTTACGTGATAGAAGATGCAAGTTGGAATGGACATAAACCAAGTCTTCTGCTATTTTTGCAGCCAACTGGTTACGCTTCACTGAGTGGATATAGGAGTATGTACTCCAATTCTGATCAGCCGAAAAAGAACTTGCAACTTGTTGAAATTGGAGAGAAAACCAAAACAACTTAAAAATTAAAAAATGCAAAATAAATTAAAGAATGGTAAGTACTAAAGTCTACAATACAAATGTTAAATAATAAAAAATAAAAAATTACTTACTTGTGATAGAATCTTGATTGCAAGAGGCTGGAGGAACAAATAATCTTGCCCATGGAGGTACCACCATGTATGAGCATCTACACTGTATTGGTCTCGAAGAGCACAAATACCATGATTCTATCCTATGATGAATATGCCAAACTCTTTCCTAACATTTTCCTCCACTTCTGGATCTAAGAAGAGTCTTTTGAATGCCCGCATGTACCCATTAGCAACTTCACTATCTTTATATGGTGGAATTCTCCCTGGCAAAGCAAGTATTTGTGCACTATAGTATTTGGGAGACAATGCATATGCAAGGAGATGCAATGGTGTGTTCATCTTGTCCTAGCAATGATGAATGATTTTTTCAACACTTTGAAAAAATGTTTCTTCGGGGTCATTCTCTTTTTTTGCTATTATGACCTTTATTTTTTCTATCATGTAGTCAATGCCATCATAGATTTCCCCCAAACATGGTTGATCTATATAGGCTCGGTGAAACTCAAGACATAGTCTACACGAGTCTACCAATCGTCATCTAGGATCAATGACCCTACCTTCTGGGCCCTCTTTGAACTTGATGTCCTTCAAATACTCCATTGGTTGCTAATAACCATGGCACCCAATGCCTCTCGCACCTTCACAAGTCATCTCAAAATGATTGTGTGCAATGAAAATCGGGTCTCAGCAACGTAGGATCATGTAAAACATAAGTTAATAACACATTAAAATATTAAAATATATTATATAAGTATACATGGCATAAATGATAAATAAAATTAAAAAATAAATTAAATAAATAAATTAAATTTACCTTCAACAATTCAAATTTCGAGAAAGTCTTGAAGATGCTTTGTGACATATGGTGGTTTGTCACAAACATTTGGATCTCCTCACCCTCTTGGAATTTATCTTTCATCCACTCTATTTGAGTGCCAATTGCTTGCATCACCAAGTTAAGGGAGTGTACGGCGCATGGTGTCCAAAAAATGTGTTCATACCTTTCCTCAACCAAAATACCTACAGCCCTGCAATTTTTTGCATTGTCTGTAATGACTTGAACAACATTTTCCAGACCCACCATCTCTATGGACTCAATGAGGATTTGTGAAATGAATTTTGCATCCTTGATTTTCCCCTCACAATCAACTACATTCAAAAACATTGCCCATTTGGGGGACACTGCAATAACATTTATTAAAGGTTGGTTTTTGCAATCTTTCCATCCATTAGAAACAATAGACATTTCTATTTCAATCCAAGAATCCCTAATTGGTTTGAGCGATGTCTCTACAATTTTTTCTTCTTTTCCTAATAAGGTGGTGCACACCTTTTCATACCTAGGACCTTTGAAACCAAAAGGTGCACTATTAATTGCTACCACCATATCATGCTAATATGGTGATCTCACCAAGTTGAAAGGAAGACCATTGGCATAAATGCAACGTGCAATTTTTTCCTCTGCAATGTCTTTTGCTTCAGTTTGAAATGCCTTATCCAATGGGCATCTTTTGTGGGATCTTCTAATTGGATAGAGGGTGTCTCCAAGAAAGGATGTTCCGAGGCCATTATTGAATTTGTAGGTAAAGTCATTGATGTTCTCTTTACTAAACGATGACTTCTTAATCTTGCTCTTTCGCTCATAGCATCAACTTCTTCTTGTTCTCTAATGAATGCCATAATTTTTTCCTTTAGCAATATCTTCTTATTTCCCCCTCCACATATTCTAATCCCCTTCCCACTTTGTGCATATAAGTGAGCTTTCACTTGACTATATGAGGTCTTAAATTGGACTACACACTCATTACAATCCCAAATGAATGCCCCACCTCCTGGAAGTTGTTCAAGCATTGTAACATGATTCCATAAAGGAGATGCTTGATCAATTTTTAATTTTTTGTTTGCATCAACACCCACTGAACTTGAACTTGCAGCCATTTCAAGTAGTTTGCAATTTGATTTTGCTGTTATAAGAAATATTGAAACAAAATGAACACCAAAAAACATTGAAAAAAATAGAAAAACTTGTTTCTTCTTTTCTATAAGTTTTTTTTTTTTTTTAAAAAGCTTGAAAGAATGAGTTAAAATGCCTACCTTAGATGATTAGATCTCCTTTGTGCAAGCTATCATCGATCCTTTCACACTTTGATCAATCTCCTTCAAAAAACTAGCAACCTTCAAAATGAAAAAAATGGAGACAAATGTGTTTCAAAAGAGCAATGAAATGAGAAGTGAAGTGTTGCATGGGGGTTAGAAGGCGTTTTTTATGTCATACTGGCACTTTTTGGGAGTTTTTCTTAAATTTTTTATTCACTTTTTGGCGCCTAGCACCCACAGGAGTGTTTGGGAGCGCCCAGGGAACTCGGGGGTGCTTGGGCGCTCCCTGGGTGTTCCCGGACCCATACGCTCTTGGAGAAGGCAAGGGAGCTCAAAACAAAGAACCCGGTAACTTAGGTTAAAGTCAAAACACTGACGTTAAAACACCTTGAATGAAGAGTGATAGAAATGCTAAGACTTTCAATGTCTTATAAAACTATTGCATAGTGCCCTTTATAACTAGAAATCATTAGTAACTATTGTAAATGGATGACATATCATGTGTTGCCATTGAATACTATTGAAATAATTGAAAACCTACTATAACTCCTTGAAAATATTGACAAAATTTCATTGCATGAATCTTGTCTACCCTTGAAGAAGAGCACTCCAATGGTCCCTTGCATTTGATAAAATTTGGGTTTCTTTTGGAGGGGAGTGCTCCAACATATATGAACGTCCATTCTTGTGTTCTAAATTTCAAACTTCTCCCATTCCTTCTTAAAGTGCATGCTTCTTCTCTTTCCAACATGCTTTTTATGTTTTGAAGTTCACATTTGTTTTTCTTTGGCAAACACACACCTATTGACATTGCTCACCTATTGAAGAAAAACCCTTTGGTCATTTGAGTCATTTTTTGTTCCAATTTTATGTTGACTTTAGACAACTTATGCACTTTTTTGACATCAAGTCACATTTTTCTTCTAATTTTATGTTGACAGCATATAGATTACGAAAGGTAACATCATTTTTACACTTAAATTGCTTTTTTTTTCATATAGTTTAAAGTTGTCATTTGAACACTTATGTGTAGGAGCATTCTTATACAATTAAGTCACCCTTTTCATTTGATTTTCACTTAAAAGTGACCATTCAATGGAGAGGAGCAATCTAATACATGCACATTTTTCATGACTTAAAACACAAAAAGTGACCATGCTTTGGAGAGGCACACTCCACATCACTAGACATCCATTTTTGTAATGTTTTTCTCTGAACTTGCACATCTCTTTGGAAGGGTGCACCCCAAAGCACTTTATGTCCAAAAATCACAACTTAAACACTCAAAAAATGTCCTTGCTTTATCTAAGTATGCTCAAATGGCATGGATGATCCTTTTCTTTTCTTTTTTCATCACCCTTGGGACACTTGGTACATTGGCACACTCCAATGATTTGGATTCACTAATTTTGTGCCTTAAACCATTGTTGCCTTTCCTCCCCCTAAGTTTTGATCATCACTTACCTTGCCCGATGCATTGGAAAGCTCCTTTCATTGGCCCTACAAAAACATTGACTACCAAATACAAAATTCATGATCAAGGTAGAGAAGGATTTAGCAATAAATCACAAAAAGAGTCGTAAACAAGTGTTTGGCATGAATCATGATTCAATATGAAAAATTTGGTATGGGTACAACAATTGGCTTTGTTTGGAGACCATGGAAAATACTTGTGGGATGGGAGGATTTTCAAAATATTTGGTTCATTGAGTAGACATGTAGCTCCTAAGTTAAGCATTGAGTCAAGCTATTCCTAGATCACCTAAATAGGTCATTTTACTTAAAATATCAAGAAACAATATGGACCAAGGGAATACATAACAATTCTATCCATAGTATAACGTCAACATGATATCACACTATTAATGATTGTCTATTCAAACCTCGGGAATAATGCTTGTAGTGGAGCTAGCCTCTAGCTCAAGAGCTATATGAGGGTTGCTTGTTAAGATGTAAGAATCCTAGGGGCTTCTTGTAGGGGCTTCTTGATTCTTGTTGATATATATATGGTACCACAAATGAAAGAAAAAACCTTATTCACAAGTATAGGTAAGATAATACAAAATAGGTTCCACAAAACCAATTACAAGATGAAAAAAGCAGTAAACCCTCCTTACAAGCCGAGAAGCCAATCATGATAGCCAACAACTTTGGGAGCTATAAGAAAGATTTAATATGAGAAAAGGCTTTTGAGAACATTAGGATCCATTTAAAGAAAACATGAGCAAGTATGGATCACTAATTTGTGACTCAAAGTGAATAGAGAAGAATTTAGTGTCAATGGGATCCATGTATACTTGGTGATTGTACCCTACACATACCCAATTTTGTTGTAGATCTTTATTGCCAATGATAACCTCATGTTTTGGTTCCTCATTGAATAGAGAAGAATTTAGTATCAATGGGATCCATGTATACTTGGTGATTGTACCCTACACATATCCAATTTTGTTGTAGATCTTCATTGCCAATGATAATCTAGTCTTTTGATTCCTCACACACCTGTTGTGACCTTTTTCACACATCGCCCCATTGCAAATGGGGACCCCCTAATTTTTGCTTCATTTCGAACTTTTGGCTTGATTTTAGTTTGTTTTGCCGTTGTCTCTCTTTTTTGATGTTTGTCTTTCTAGGGATGCGCCCGCCTGATGTGAAATTTTGGCTAAGTCTGAAAATTAGGGTTTCCATCTTTCTGGTCAGTCCAGGGTCAAACAGGGTGAATAAATTGAAAACAGGACTAACATTGATGTCAGCATGCTTCCAACAGGTTTTCACTGAAATTTCATCAATTTCGGCAACTTACTATTTTTAGTAAGCGTGCAATTACAGGTGCTTCTCTCAGCATTTTTGAAGTTTCGATCGTCACACTGCATCCAGGGCATATCAAGCTGCTCGCGTGCAAAATTTGAGCTGAAACAGACAACTTGCTATTTTTAGCAGTTCAACTTCGAAGCAAATTCGGGGTTTATAGGAGGAGTTTTTCAATGCATGTCGGAGATTCCTTCTGGGTTTTCGAAGACCTTCGCGATGGTATAACATGCAAAATGAGATAATGAATTTCAGAATTCAGCCTTCGGAGGCTATTTTTAGGGTTTGCATGTCAGGGTTTTCTTTGCATGTCTGCATATTCCTTATGGGTTTTTCGAGAGCTTCGCAACGGTGTGACATGCAAAGCAGGATAATCACTTATTCAGGAACTTACTATTTTTAGCAGATGCATTCCGGCAGCCGCCTCCCAGCACTTCAGAATTACAAACTGATCGCAATGCAATAGAAACAAGGACAAACGGAGGTCATTTGGTATGCATACAAGACCAATTAGGGTTTCCAGCTTCGGGACCCAAAAAGAGGGATAAAAAGTCAGAATTTTCGAAAACCAGTGTATACCACCGCGATCAGCATCTTTCAGGCTATCTACTGGTAAAATTTGAAGGCAAACGGAGCACTTACTATTTATAGTAAGTCATTTTAGAAACAGGCTAAAAATAGTAAATCAGCAGCAGGCGCCGCTGTCAATAGGCAAGTCACGTGGTGAGGAGCGCATCATTCGAATTTCAAATCAAACGGAGTTGTGGAGGTATCAAAAACAAGCAGTTACTATAAATAGCAAACCACCTTCAGAAATGGGCTAAAAATAGTAGGCCAGCTCAGAATAGCAGTGTCAACAGGTTAACAAGGTCATGAAGGTCCAGTGTTCAAAATTTCAAAACATTCTGAGCTTCAGAAGTATGAAAATCAAAGGACTTACTATTTATAGTAAGGCATGGAACAGCAGGCAGAAGGAAGGAAAATTTCTAAGTCTGAAAGTTTCATTCTCCTCCCACCTCCAAATGTGCCCATCTCAGCTAGAAGCCAGGAAAATCTTTAAGTGTTTGAAATATCCTCCTGCCTAGCCCAAATGCGCCCTCACAAGAGACATAGAGAAAAATTTCTAAGTATCAAATTTCATCCTCCTCCTATGGCAAAATGCGCCCACTTTGAAGAGGTTGATAAAAAAAATTCTAAGGCATAGCTTTATTCCTCTCTCCCTCTCAAATGTGCCCAAATCAAAGCAAGCAAGGAGAAAGTCAAAAATGGTCAAAGATGCTTCGTCCTACTCATGCCTCCATTTGTGCCCTCCTCACAAGCAAAATGCTAAAAAAGTTTCTAAGTAAGAGTCTTATCCTTCACCACCCTCCATATGCGCCCATGCTTCAAGAGGGGGTTAAAGATTCAAAAGAAGTCAAAATCTTCATTCACCTCCCATGCTTAAATGCGCCCAAGTAAGGGCATGTGAAGACAAAAAGAAAGAAGCTCAAAGGTCAAAACAAGTCAAGGGTGTTGGAAGTTATATCCTCCTCACATGGCCAAATGCGCCCAAACAAGCATAGAAGAAGACAAAAGGGTTGACTTTCTCCTCCCTCCTTTAAATGCGCCTATATGAAGACATGTAAAGACAAGGCGCATGCATGCAAGCAAGTGGGAAAGGAACAAACATTTACATGCAAGAGGAATCTAGGACGTCCAAATAAATAGGATGCTAAATACGCCAAGTTTGAGATGAGCCAAAATGAAAGTAAAATGGGCTAAATAAAGATCCCTCTCAATATGCCAAATCCGCCCATAAGGAGCTACAGGGAAGTCAAGGGTCAAAAGGAAAAGTGTTGAAATGAAGTTCATTCTCCTGCTATGTTCAAATGCGCCCAAACCAAGGTAAGTAAAGACAAAAGTTGGGGCGTTGAAAATGTAAGGTGATGATAATTTGAATAAGGCATGGAATAAAATATACTAGGCGTTGAAATTTAAAATGTCCTCTTCAAACATAAAATGCGCCTAAGGTGATGAAGATAACTACAGAGGGCGTTGGGATTTAAAAAAAGGAATATATCCTTCATGACAAGTAAACTGTGCCCAAGGCATTCAAGAAAGAAAAATTTCTAAGTGAGTTGAAACATTAAAAAATTTCTCACCACAAGAAGATGATTTGAAGATGAAATAAAAAATTTCTAAGGCAAAATTTTCATAAGTGCTGAGTGATTCAAAAAATTTCCAAGGCAAAGAAATTTTCCTTAGGAGAAATACGCCCAAGTTGAAATAGTGATGAAATTTCCTAGGACATGAACAAAATTGTCGGAGATGAAGTCGGAGGATGCCAGCGGCACAGGTTGATAAAATTTTTCAAGTCAGAGCAACGAAGCATTCACAGAGATGAAGAACAGGATTAAATTTGTTAAAAAAATTATGTTTTTCAAGGTTCAAAATTCAAGATAATTAAATGAACCCGTTCGTTGTACACCCATGAGTTCGACGCATTTTGAAGGAAATTTTCTTCTGGGTATTGAAGATTTCTGACAAAGAATGGATTTTAAAGTCTTCCACGCTTCGCCAAAGCCTTCCGAGGTGAAGATTTTTGATGGGCACCAGGTTGATGAATTTCCTAAGGGAAATTTGAGAAATTTTCTAAGGCAAGGAAAGAAATGCTTGTGAAGATAAAATGCCTTGGCGGATGAATTTGAAGTTGGGTGCCTACATAATTTTTGATCAAATTCCTGATGAAAGCATTTTTCTCAAGCCTGAGTCGGATGAAATATCAGAGTGAAGTGCGCCGAGCAGAATGCAAGATAGGTTGGAAATTTGGCTAAGGCATGAAGAATTTGAACGCAAAGTTGGCTAGTGAAGGCGATGAACCCTTGGAAGTTAAAGCATGAAAATCAGGTAAGTAAGCTCAGTTTTTTACTATGAAGTGTTCTAATGCTCTTCTCCTTGCTTGTTTTGCAGGAGAAACGTCGAGACCAAACGATGATGACTTAAGAAGATGAGGCAAGTACTCCATGAATACATTTCAACCTCGAAGGAAGAAAAGTTGCAAAAAGTGGCTAAGTGTTGAGACTTAGTGTGTGCCCAACTCAAGTGACAAAGAAGGAATTGAAGAACAATGTCAAGAAGAAGATCAAGAGTAGTGTGAACATGTTTCAAAATTGGAATCTTCTAGAAGGATGATGGACATTAATGGCTCATTTATTACCCCACCCCTCTTGGTGGCGGTTTTTAGGGTGAATCTTGTTTAGGGCTGAGGTGGCACAATCTGGGCCATCCAACCGATTGTAATCTGAGTCGTCCACTGGACTTGGCCAACTATAAAAGGGGGAGTCCCCCTCATTTGTATCTCATTAGAAGTCAGAATTAGAAGTAGAGGTTAGACAGTAGACATAGAGTAGAGGGGCAACTTAGAAGTAGCTTAGTATAGATTGATAGTGTAGTTGAAGAAGAAGGAAAGTTTTCCTTTGAAAACTTTTGCAAGAGATTGTTGTGTAAAACTTTCATAATAAAAGATCTTTTCATTGATGGCGAAATTCATCTTTGTTATGGATAGCTAGCGAGGTTTCTTCATCCCTTCTACTTCAAGTAGCGTAGAGTAGTGTAATTTCATTTTTATGCAAGAAGATGTTAGTTGTGGAATGTGGTCTTCAATTTGAGCAAACTTCGTCTATCCATACCACTAGTGTGTTCGCTGATGGTGAATGTGCCTTGTGTGGTCAACTGGAATATTGTATACTTAACTTCGATCATGATTTGTATGTTTATATGCGTCGTTGTGATGGTATTTTCATGCTAGGTTGTGATTTGAACACCTTGAGCTACTCCTCTGAAGATTGCACTGGTTCTGTGGAAGTTGTCCGAAGCGAGGCAAAGCAGAGCCTGGTTGAAGCTTGTGAGAATTGATCGCCATGTCCCACACCTTAGAATAGATTTAGACTCTCTAAACCCTGCAACCACTTTAAATTCAGTACTTTCTGGTTAGAATAGGAAACCCGTGCTTCATTGATAAATCTGTCGAATTGTGAAAACCCCTTCCTCTGCTGTTGAACAATTCCGTAAGTCCCCTTGAAATACCAGCAATCACATTGAGCCAACTGAGTCTATTCGCATTAAAGGAACCTTGGAGTTGAACGCACGAACTCTCTCGCAATCTTAGCGTGCCGGATACTTTGATCAAGAGAGAATAGGGTAGCCGTTGGCAACTTTATTCTGCGTTGGTGCGGTCACGAAAAACACATCAACACCCAACACTCTTTAGTTTTCATGATACAACATTCTAGCTCAAGCACACTTACAATTAATAAATTTCCAATATATGTACCTCTTCTTTAATGCACTTGAAAACAATCAAACCTAAAGGTGGAACAATCAGCTCCACCAACTCACTCATGCAATGATGTGCTACCTCAACCCCAATTTTTCTTCTCCAATAGCTTCACAAATGCTAATGGGGAAGTTACAAAGGGCCTCTCAACATGCATTGAGAGAATGCTACCCAAAGTTGAGGTGAGATCTCATTATTTCAAAGTTGTAGCATAACAAGCAAGCTAGATGGAAGTTCTTTTCTTCACCACTACTTATTTGACAAGATCCATCCAAACACCAAGAAACAAAAAGTGGAGTCTTTATTTATATCTTACAAGCTTCAAATTATAATTATTACTAAAATATTGCTTGCTTACAAACTTTTGAATATCTTATTTGCAAGTTTTTGGTGGGAAGATTGGAGTAGAAATTCCCAAAAACCTTCAAAATCTAGCTCTCTAATTTGGCTCAACCTTGTAGTGCCTCCAGTGTGAGTACAACTACAATTTGTTTGGAATCATTCACACAAAGAAGCACAATAAGTTGACACAACAACACCTCAATGACCTAGTTTTGTGCAATACAACCTTTGACTTTGCACAAAAAGGGTGGAAGACAAATCATAGGAGCTTATTGATTTGGATAGGATTGATCCCTTTAGTGACTAAACTACACAGGCTAAGGGGCCCTCCTCATTTACAAAGGATGAGATTGTTGATTTCGAGAGATAGGCTATGCAAGGTGTAGATGTAGTAGAAGCAAGAGACATTGGATTGGATAACATTAATGTAAATGATTTCAAGCATGAGGTAGAGTAGTCACTACCATCTAGTAGCAAGGTGGAGCCACAACTACAGCCTTCTAGGCCAAGAAAGGAGCCATAGCCAGGTGAGAGGACTAGACTCTCTCCACAACTTTTTACTAGAATGGGGAAGTGGAAATTGTAAAACCTCATAATTTTAACTTTCTTAGATATGCAATTTATGATGACGATTTTTTAAGACAATAAATTCATAATAGTATCAACTGGTCATATTCCTCCCATACAATTTAGATCCATGCACAAGGCTCAGATCTACATTTACTGATCTGATCTGGTTCATTTCTGCAATAGGACAATATGTAGTATTGTTTACTTTTCACAATGTAGAAATAATACCAATCTAACAAAATATGTGACTTCTGCAAAATAAAGCCTTAAAATGAAAATAGAGAAATCATCTACAAAATGTATTTCAATCTTGAAATTCATTCAAGCTCATACACTTATTAATTCCTTCGAAACTACATTCACTTAAAATATCACTTCTGCCATAAAAAAGATATCCTATGAAATAATGAATTCATATATGCTAACAAGATACTATAGCATGCTGAAAAAAAAAACATGTTTCTCAAACATGTGATGGGAAGAGAGTCTTCAGCCAAAGAAACGCAAAAGAGGTACCAGAAAGAATACTATCCGTCCAGGAAGATATCCACTAATATTGTTTATCTGCAATAAGATACAACTTGTTTTAGACCAATGACATCGAGAATTGAAAAATATGTCCTATTAGAGGTTAGACAATTAAAAAATAAGTTATTTAGACATTCTTGAGAGAACTTGCAAATAAAAAAATAAAAAGATATTAGAGATATACGATACAAATATGTGGAAAAAAAAGGTATATCATTGTGTATATATGTCAACAAAATAATTCTACTTCTTCCAAATTGATCTTTGACACTATTGGTTATTTAGAACGAATCTATTATCAATATGATTGATCTATGATGGAGAAAGTTAAATTATTACAAGCTATAGATACTATTGTAATTTTTAATTCAACTTTTAAATTTTAGACTTGTTAGCATTTAAGTTTGTCATTTAAGACAACTCAAACTAGAATAGTATGTGAGGTGAAACCTCTATTCTAATTATATGGAGAACCTCCTTGAAAACTAATACTAACCCTAAACACTAAGCTATAAACAAAAAATGTAATTATTGACACTTAGTATAATATTCTTTTGGGGGCTTGCAATAGCAAAATAAATAAAATATAAGCATAAGAGATGAAATTTTTTTTGCCTCAAGTATGAGCATAAGACCTGAAAATTTTATTTTCCTGTAAGTGCAATTTTATGGATTTTATGATTCTAAATTTCTACACTAAGAATGAAAGCAACTAACCCTAAAATATCACAGCATCTTCCTATTGGCTAAAAGCAACAACCAATAAGATGATGATTGGATGGATAATATTTTAAGAAAATGACAACACAACTCCAAGAATTAAATAGCTAAGTTGAATACAGATCTCCAGTCTAGATAAATAAATAATACCAATATAAAGCTTAATATCAACTATGTACTTTCATTCCAAACCTTAAAATATTAAATGAAATTATCATACACACTAGCAAAAAAGATAGTTACTTTCAGCAGCATAAACAGAGCATCAACTATCATTAAGAAGTTTTATGCTCAATACACTTATTTATATGGCTACAAAACCCAATATTGGGATTTAGGTTAATCATTAATTTATGCCAAAAATCAATGTATTTAGAGAAAAACACTAAAAGCTACTGGGAAAGTCAGAAAGAAAGCACTTTAAAACCAAAGCTTATATAAATAAACCATAGATGATAGCCAAATAAACCACCTTAAAAAAAAAGCTTTCCACATCTTGTCCAAAAATAGATTCTCCAATAATAGCAATTGCTAAAAATGGCAGTTTGATGTGTGAACAACCCCTATATCTGTGATTCTAATGTAGCAGCTTCATTCTAACCATGGCAAATCTTCTAAAAACCCATGAAACCCTAATGATCAAACCATCACAGTGATATGATCTACAAAAACAACTTTTACTGATTTTTCACCCCAAAACCCTAACTATTTTGACTAAATCAGCAATTTATATGTTTGAAACCCTAGGCCATTTTTTTGCACTTTGAATGATGAAAAATAATGAAAAAAGACTGTTGTAAACACTACTAAGAAGATGTAATGGCCCCATTTAAGAGTTCCCTTGCTCTATATGTAATGTCCCTGTTTTGGAGGTAGTTTCATTTAATTAATTTAATTAATTAAGTTGTCCAAAATAATGATTATTTTATGAGGATGACTAATTAGTTATTTTAATTAAATTAAAAAGTGGTATTAAGTTAATTATTTATAAGGTTATTAATTAAATCAATATTATAAGATAACCTTATATTTAATTAATTTAATAAAGTGACTTGATTTTTAATATATTATAGAAAGTCACTTAAATAAAATAAAATAATATTCCTTCTAGAAGGTGACTTGGGAAAGTTCTAGAAGGAGGCCGACCTATTGAGGAAAAAGAATAAATAGACATTATGGGCTTCATTCTCATCAGGAAGATTTGATGTTGTTGTTGTTTCATCTTGTGGAGCCTAGGGTTTCTGCAGATTGCTTCTTTGTCATAGGAAACGAAAACTTCCTCTTGATAGCAATTTTGAGGGTGTGAAATATCACTTGAATTATTGCAGCTAGGAGGAAGATACTTCAGTCTTCCATTTGTGCTACATTGTGAAATATATTTGAGTACAATAGCTGATGTATTATTGTACTTCTGAATAAGGGTTTTTAAGATTATTACTTGCAAATCTGAATTGTTGTTAAGTGATACAGTAAATCGTGAATAGTGCAGCGCTACAATAACTCGTGAATAGTGAATCGCTACAGTAACTCGTGAATAGTCATTTCCAGATTTGATACCATCGAATAGAAGGCATTACAGGGGCTGCATTTTCCAGAAATTCACAATAGGCTGAGCGTTGGACATATAGGGATGAGTTGGTGATCAGAAAGCAACAATATTGCAACACAAATTCATGGTACTTAATCAGACCTAGGCGCTGGAATAACAGGGGCGATTTTGGCATTGGGAAGCTCATAAAATCTCAGAAAATTCTGATTATGTCTTCTACAGTTTTCCACTTCAGTTCCAACATCATATTTCAGGTTCTCTTAGTATTTTCTGCATACTTTGCATTAACAATAAGTCTGAATACAAGTTGCAGTCAGTAGGGTTTGATATTTTTAGTTTGTTGTGAGAAAGTGTCATCTTGAAGAGCATCGTAATGATTTATATCAGAACTGTAATAAGGTGTATCACATTTTATATCATTTCATAGTTGCATTATAAGTTAAGTGTTGCTGCTACAGGAGATCATTTACATTCATTTCAGATTTTGGCATTGTATGAGATATCATTGTAAAGCCAAGAGTCTTGGCTAATCTATGTCACTATTGCATGCAAATTGCCAGTCAATAAATGGGGAGATACGTTGCATGTCTATTGTCTGGCATAATGTTCATTTTGATTAAAGTATTGGGTTGCATGCCAAGTGTTTGTAAAAATGTGCTTGGCTATAGGTATGCATTTATTCATTAGAAACTCGTGTAAAGGAAAGTGCATTTCATTCTCAGCTCATTGTTAGATCATTTGGCATTCATTATTAAACATTTGCATCACCCACTTTCGGTCAAAGGGCAGACCTTGCAAACTGAAATATTGTAACAGTCATATACCCATTGTATGCCAACTGTTTGACATAATGTCGAGTGGCTGAAGATGAATAATTTACATATAGAAATCATTGAAGTGCATTGTAAATGATAAAAGGAGGTTGTATATGCATCTAGATGATAGTTTAGACATTAAAGTGTTGAATTGTAATCATTTGAAGTCTCCTTTCAACATTTATCAAGCATACAATCAGTCTGATAACTCAAACCAGCAAGTTAGAAGTTTGCATGTGAATTGTTTGACGAAATTCCTTGAGCCTTCAATCAGCATTTTGAGGTTAGACTTGAGCAGGGTCATTACAGTGGTATCAGAGCGGTTTCCTGCCAGCCTGATTGGGTTATTTCAAGATCAAGTTTCAGATACCAGCATGGCTTTAACAGGTGAAAGGGATTTGGAAGAAAGAATTTACAACATAGGGAAGAAATTAGAACATCTATTTCAGCAAAAGGAGGTTCTTCTAAGCACTTTGGAGGAGTTAGAGACTTGTCTATGCATAGTTGATCAGTCACATTCTGATGTTATGGAACTAGCTTTGTCTCCAGTAGTGCATTGCTTGGTTAAGCCACAACTTATGAGACATCATGATGAGGTGATAAGACTTGCAGCCATCTCTTGCATTAGTGAAATTATGAGGATAACAACTCCTATTGATCCTTATGACAGCCATATTATGAAAGAGGTACTTCAGATCATGGTGGCAAGTTTCAAAGGTTTGGATGACATCAAAAACCCTTATTTTTCTAAGAGGGTAAAACTACTTGAAGTATTTGCAAAGTTCAGATTTGAAAACATTATGTTATCCATGGATTGTGTTGATGACATTCGAAAGATGTTTCATATATTTTGGAATGTTATCGATGAGTTTCATCCTAGTAGCATGCTCACTTCAATGCAATCCATCATGTCTTCAGTTTTGTATGAGGATGATGCTATTTCTAAGCTCGTGACAAATGACCTATGGGCTGTTTGGAAAGGTGAGCAAGATGGGTCACCCGTGGAACATGAGTTGTTAAGAAGTTTGGTTGAACGATGTAAGGATAATGATACTTTACCTATGGTTTCATCTTCTTTTCAAGAGGAGAGCATGCAATCATCCGATGTTTCAATTGAGCAAGATGATGAGGACAGGAAGCAGCATGAGTCCTCTCGTTTTCAGACACCTATTCAAGACATTGCTGATTTGACAGATGGAATTGGTGCTGACCTACTTGCAAATCGACATCAGAGCATTCATGACTTTGTGGAAAAAGAATATCAGGCACAGTTAGAGGCTTCTTCATGTGAGGTTGAAGCTAGAGATACTCTGCATGGTCTACACAGTTTGAGGAACCAGCTAAAGGTGAATGAGGATGGGATTGTGGCAGCTCTAGCTCATCATGAGAGGATGTATAAGATGATTGAAAATCACCTTTGCGCAGTTCAGCTTGAGAGAAGACAAAAGGGAGTTGTGGCAGAGTCTTCTCATGATAGCTTGTAGGAGATCAAAGAAGGCATGGGAGGGATGAAATCAAGTTATTTACACCTTCTTTCAGACCGTGACCACCTTCGAGATCAAAGAAGGCATGGGAGGGATGAAATCAAGTTATTTACACCTTCTTTCAGACCGTGACCACCTTCTTAACCTTGTTGGGATCTATTCAGATGCCTTGATGAGGAAAGAGGAGGAAGTTGATATGCTTTCTCAGGAGCTTATGGTCACTAGGGATTCTTTGGTGAGCACTCAGTTAGCACTTCAGGATTCAGAGCATTCCTTCCGGGTAGCCAGGACACTTGTAGATGATAGCAGTATGAATTCACCTAGTGTTCACACTCAGGATACAGATGTAGTGTTAGGCGGTGGTGTAGACACATCAGTGTCGGCGGCAGATGCAGGTGCTAGTGGAGTTCTAAGTACTAGTATCTTCTTCGGTACTCTGGAGGCTAACATTGGTCAATTGAATCAGAAGGAGATGATTCCTTCTAGAACTTTCACAGCACCTTGCCAGGCAATAGATAGCATCCATGATGAGGGCAAGATTGTAGATGGCATTCATGGTGATGTTGTTGCACAACCAACTCATCCTATTATGAGTTGTGAGCCTTCTTCTGAGGATAGCAATAATGGATGGAATACACTTGATCATTCAGGTATTCCATTAGCTCAGTCAGGAGAGTTTCACCTCGATTGCATCTTGAGGTATGCTCATCAGTTTGATTTCAGCCCACATGTTCAAGATTTGATGATGACCTTGATGACACAGAGAGGTGGGTGGAATAACGAGTGTTCTAGTCGGCTTGGATATGATTTGTTTCCGACCTCGAATGATGATTCCGAGTTTGGCAGGTCTTCTACTTTGCTCTCTCATGATGATTATCATTTGATTCAGGATTTGGAGACTTGCAATGTTTTGGAGACATGGGGTATTAGAGTGGCACAACAGGAAGCAATGGGTGGTGGCTTTCCAACAATATGGGCGCATCAGATTTATCATCATAGTTTTGGAGTTGAGTTGATTCAGCAGGATGTGCTTGTGCTACAGGAGTTTTTTGGTGATGACAGGGACATTATGCAGTTCTTCTTGTGGGATCCAGGTGGTGAATTGCTTGAGGACAAGCAATTTTAGGAGGGGCAGACTGTAATGTCCCCGTTTTGGAGGTAGTTTGATTTAATTAATTTAATTAATTAAGTTGTTCAAAATAATGATTATTTTATGAGGATGACTAATTAGTTATTTTAATTAAATTAAAAAGTGGTATTAAGTTAATTATTTATAAGGTTATTAATTAAATCAATATTATAAGGTAACCTTATATTTAATTAATTTAATAAAGTGACTTGATTTTTAATATATTATATAAAGTCACTTAAATAAAATAAAATAATATTCCTTCTAGAAGGTGACTTGGGAAAGTTCTAGAAGGAGGCCGACCTATTGAGGAAAAAGAATAAATAGACATCATAGGCTTCATTCTCATCAGGCAGATTTGATGTTGTTGTTGTTGTTTCATCTTGTGGAGCCTAGGGTTTCTGCAAATTGCTTCTTTGTCATAGGAAACGAAAACTTCCTATTGATAGCAATTTTGAGGGTGTGAAATATCACTTGAATTATTGCAGCTAGGAGGAAGATACTTCAGTCTTCCATTTGTGCTACATTGTGAAATATATTTGAGTACAATAGCTGATGTATTATTGTACTTCTGAATAAGGGTTTTTAAGATTATTACTTGCAGATCTGAATTGTTGTTAAGTGCTACAGTAAATTGCGAATAGTGCAGCGCTACAGTAACTCGTAAATAGTGAATCGCTACAGTAAATCGTGAATAGTCATTTCCAGATTTGATACCATCGAATAGAAGGCATTACAGGGGCTGCATTTTCCAGAAATTCACAATAGGCTAAGCGTTGGACATATAGGGATGAGTTGGTGATCAGAAAGCAACAATATTGCAACACAAATTCATGGTACTTAATCAGACCTAGGCGCTGGAATAACAGGGGCAATTTTGGCATTGGGAAGCTCATAAAATCTCAGAAAATTCTGATTATGTCTTCTACAGTTTTCCACTTCAGTTCCAACATCATATTTCAGGTTCTCTTAGTATTTTCTGCATACTTTGCATTAACAATAAGTCTGAATACAAGTTGCAGTCAGTAGGGTTTGATATTTTTAGTTTGTTGTGAGAAAGTGTCATCTTGAAGAGCATCGTAATGATTTATATCAGAACTGTAATAAGGTGTATCACATTTTATATCATTTCATAGTTGCATTATAAGTTAAGTGTTGCTGCTACAGGAGATCATTTACATTCATTTCAGATTTTGGCATTGTATGAGATATCATTGTAAAGCCAAGAGTCTTGGCTAATCTATATCACTATTGCATGCAAATTGTCAGTCAATAAATGGGGAGATACGTTGCATGTCTATTGTCTGGCATAATGTTCATTTTGATTAAAGTATTGGGTTGCATGCCAAGTGTTTGTAAAAATGTGCTTGGCTATAGGTATGCATTTATTCATTAGAAACTCGTGTAAAGGAAAGTGCATTTCATTCTCAGCTCATTGTTAGATCATTTGGCATTCATTATTAAACATTTGCATCACCCACTTTCGGTCAAAGGGCAGACCTTGCAAACTGAAATATTGTAACAGTCATATACCCATTGTATGCCAATTGTTTGACATAATGTCGAGTGGCTGAAGATGAATAATTTACATATAGAAATCATTAAGTGCATTGTAAATGATAAAAGGAGGTTGTATATGCATCTAGATGATAGTTTAGACATTAAAGTGTTGAATTGTAATCATTTGAAGTCTCCTTTCAACATTTATCAAGCATACAATCAGTCTGATAACTCAAACCAGCAAATTAGAAGTTTGCATGTGAATTGTTTGACGAAATTCCTTGAGCCTTGAATCAGCATTTTGAGGTCAGACTTGAGCAGGGTCATTACACTATAGTTGGAAATGTTTTTCTGGGTTTGTGTCTGCTTGATCAGAGGGGAAAGTTGACATTACTAGTGAGCTTAGATGGTGTAGAGGAGTTCTACAATGCTTTCGGATGTTATTTTTGGCTCCCAGTTGGGACTCCAAGATTCTTGGAGGGAGCTGCTATTTATAGTAAGTTGCTTGGATGGCTCCGTTTATCATTAGTCTTCATCGAGATCACTCCAATGCAGTTAGTTTTTTATTCCGATCCTTTCTGGCAGTTTCCAAAAAAGAGTATATTAATAGCTTTATTTTAATTAATTTACTAAGGTTGCCAAATATTAATTAAAATATTTAAAAAGACCCTTAGTGTTATAGCTAATTGGAACTGGGATTACATGTTTTAAATCATGTATCTATTAAACAAGGACCTTGCATGTCAAACTATCATTATTTTAATAAAAGGGTCATTTTTGGAGCTAAAAGGGAGTTTAAATTAAAAAGTGAATTTTTGAATACAAGCTCTAGAGAGTTTGGCAGGAAAAGTATGAAAACAAGTTGTGAGAGCTCATTATGTTATGTTGAAGTTTTATTCTATTTCTCTAATCGAAACCCTTGTGGTTCTGGAGATTGAACCCGATTCATCTCAAGCTTTTGGAGGATGAAAGCCCTCTTGAAGAATATCATCCATAGTGGTGAAAGATCCTCTCTAGGTGACTGTAATGTCCTCTTCTCAGTAGCCACCTGGAGATCGTTTAGCCTTTATTTATTCTCGAAGGTTAAACAGGAGAAATAAGGGAATAAATATTAAATTAATTATTTGTAAAGTTATCTCAATAAATTAATATCATAAGATAGCTTTATATTTAATTAATTTAATAAAGTGACTAAGATAAATATTATATCATAAAGTCACTTGGGAATAAAATAATATTATTTTCTAGAAGCTTCTTGAAGACGAATGAGAATTCTTTATACGGAGCTCAATGCAAACCATTTCATCATGTCTTTAGTTATTCTATTTTCATACATGTGTGGTGAGAGCTTGAATGTTGCATTATCCGAGGGTTTGAAGACTCTAGGATACCAAGTTCGGTTGTGAAAGATCAACCCTAGCTAGAGATTTGGGAGGGAGATAATTCAGTCTTCCATTTGAGCAAAATTTCATGGTCTATGACCAAATTTTGGTGGTGTTGAGTAATTCGATTTTTGGAGGAAATAATTGCAGAAATTTGAAGAACAATTTCAGTCACAAGAGCGGGTGATTTTGGAGTGATAGCTAGGACGAATTTTTGAAGATAGTTTGTGGCAAATCGAATTTAGCAATTGAAGATAGATTTTTGCTGGACAAAATCAAATTTCTCTTAGGCACAACTTCTTGCATCACAGCTAGCTCAAACTTGGAGATTGCTAGCTCATTCTTGTTCGATTCTGCTTGAAGATAAATCTAGGCCATCAAGAAACATAGGCGCTGCACCTGGGCACAAAGATAGACGATTTTGGAGGGAGTCAATTTGGTTTTTGCATTGCTAGTTGTAATGGCCCCTTCTCATCAGTGAGCAATGTAGTGGCCCGTCAGCCTATTCTGAATGCTCGTAGGTGTGAAAACCCCTGGGTCTCCCTCATCTAAATTTGCAACGGCTGGTTTGAAGTTTGAAGTTTTCTTGAAAGATTTACCAAATAAAGCATAATATTCACAGAATTGAAAATATAAAGATGCTGGAAGCAAATATAATACTATATCAAAGTTGTGAAATTACATTGAAAGCATTCATACTCGGAAACAATCCTCTGATGGTGAAAAACCTTATTTCTCAAACTCTCTATAAAACCGATGAAGCACAAATAGAACTCCTGAATGAAGCTCTCATAGGCAATGATTCAGCTAATCTTTCACAGCCTCACAATCACAGAACACTGAAGAATTCTTGTTCTCCAATAGTGGAAGATTGTTGAAACCGTTGTCTCAGGCAAAGCTTTGATGAAGCCAAAAAAAGAGTCAATGTCAAATGCTCATACGTGAATGAGGTCGACTTGCTCTCTCATTTCCTTATATTCTCCAAAAAGGCACAATTTCCGATAAGAGGGTTTTAATACATTTAAAATGCATTAAAATTATTTAATACCCCATTTAATATTTCACTCACTTGGGCGTACCATTGAGATAAAGTATTTAATCTCACTTAATAAAATTTAAGTAGCTCACTTTATTATAAAGTTAAATTATAACTTTATAATATTCCATTAAATTAAATAAACACCACTTAACCCCTTAAATATTAATATCTCCCTCGATACTTAATATTTTGACGTGTCGTTAGAAGCTGGGGTCAACACTGCAAAACCCCCATGTGTCCCAATGCCATGTCTACAAATAGCCACACTGCCAAATTGACTTACTATAAATAGTAAGTCCCTCAACTGAGCCAACCACGGATCTACAAAGGCCTGGAATTGACCCAACTACTGAACTGAAGAATATGGAGTGACAACAACCTCCATTAATTGCCACTAAGACCCTCTATCCAAACATATTAGCCTACAAGGGCCAAATAATAGGCTAATCCTTTGCACTCTGATGCCCGTGAAAATGGGGATATTATAGTAGGCTTGTCGAAGGTAAAATTAGGGTTTCCTATTTTATAGGAGGTTTCTAATGCATTTTTGAAGGTTTGCATGTGGGAGTTTCTGATGCATGTCTGGTGGAGCTTTCTGGGATTTTGGAAAGCTTCAGGATGAGGTAACATGCATGACAAGGAAATGACACGCATTTTTGGCAAGCACTTGCATGCAAGAAAGGTTTATGGGTTTTCAAAGAGCTTCAAAATGGTGTAACATGCATCTCCATCTAACAACCTTTCCCGACATTTACTATTTTTAGTAAGTCACGATGACTACCCGGTTTGTGCTCAAAATGAGTTTGGAACAACTTACTTTTTTTAGCAGAATGCTATTTTTAGTAAGTGGCAGTGTCATCCTGGTAGCAGCTCAGTCATCTCCAATCATCTTTCTATTTCTAGCAGTGCTCGGGTTGGCAGCAGTTCAGTGTGCTCTTCTATTTCTAGCAAGGCAGTGAGAATAATTGGTTGTTGGCTTTTGAGGTGCACTTTGGAGAAATGAATTATTTTTAAGTCATTAACGTTCTAATTTCATATTGGCCCCCTTGGCCTAACGTTATGACTTTAAGTTGTTTTTAAATATGGTACTTAAGGAAGGACACCTCATTGAGGAGGATTTTAATATTTTAAATGTTATTATGTCCCCTTGAGACTTGGATGCCTAGGGAAGAGGGTGATTTAAGTGTTCTAAAAATTAAAATATTTCAAAGGAGATTTGGGCGTTCCTTCTAGAGGGAAAAGGTGGAAACTGAAGAGTCACCTCAAACTCCATAAAAGCAAGCCTTTGCTCATTCATTTAGCATCCAATCATTAATCATATCGAATTGCTGCCGAATTGATTTCAGGCTGGTTTCAAGGAATGCATACCTCCTAGCATGGGTTCAATTTCATGTTTGAAAGATAACACCTAGCTGGATATGAGACTACTTCTCACTCAAAGATTGCAGATTGAGCATCATTGTTGAAGTTTTGGGTGATTTTTCTTGTTTACAGGTTGTTGGTTTGTCTATGGTTGAAGCATGTTTACATTTGCAGATCATTGTGTGAACCTTATTTCATTCTAGGTGTTTCTACAATCCATTCCTATGCTCTTAGCGCCTCATCTTGCAAATTTCCAACATTTATCATTGAGTGGTTGATTTTTGAGACAAGGTTGACCTTCCCCATAGGCCATACCTTGCCCTTGCTGTCTCGGTTTCCGTATTGGGCCTTTTTGGTGATGTTTGTGGCTTGTTCACGGTTGGTTCTTGGTCGCCTAGCATTAGGGAAGGTGAGCTTTCAGTTTTATTTGATTTAGTGAAGTGTGGTAGATGTTTTGAGCATTTCAGAGTGATCATAGTTGCTGGTCTGAGTGTACAAATTGCTGATTTTTATATCAGACCTGTTTATTACAAATTTATGCTATATTTCTGTGGAATTTCTATTCACATTTGTAATTGGAGATATAGTGTAATCATTACATTGAATTTGGAGCAGATTCTATTGAAAAATCATTGTAATGAGCACATTGTAATAGCTGGTTTCAGTAGTTGAATCAACCTTTCTATCTTCAGCACATATTTTGATATTTCATACTCCTGCTGAATAAGTGGTCGAGTTTTCTTTATTTCAGTTTGTTGGCTCCGAATGAATAAGCAATTGAGCGTTTAGTTTCAATAATTTTGTAATAATCTTCCCCCCACTGAAGAAGTGGCAGTGTGGACTCATGGTCGGCTAGCCGCCTACAGTAATTGCTCGTTCATTTCTAGTTGCTTACTAACGATCCCCTACACCATATGATATCACCTCACCCACATCGGGATCTTGGTGAACATTCTTAGTGAGGGTTCCTTTCAAGTTGGATTATCTTTGGTGCTAACGCTAATCATTGGTTGTTGTGTGGTGAAAATTTCAAAAAATTATAAGGGGGATATTTCACTAGCTTAGCTTCTTCAAGCCATCGATCCAAGTTCATTATACATTGTAAACATTTGCATTTTAGGGCATCTTCATTTCAATTAGTTGTTGGTCTGTTACAGCAGTTGTAATTGCATTTGATCATCATATTGTATTGTTGTCATAGTAGCATTTTGTATTGTGTTGTACCCAAACCATTTTTTTTGCTTCATTAAGGCATTTTCCTTAAAAGAGTTTAAACCTTGCTAAAATGATGTCAAAATACAGTTTTTGGGCAAGTCAAATATGGACTTTGGTCAATGTCATGTTAGTCATCAGCAACAATTGAGCAGCACCTGGAGGTCAGAACTTGAACCTAGGACTCAAAATGAGGAGAAGCGCTTCACGACGAGATTATACTCCTACAAGGTCATTTCAGTGGCAAGAAAGGTGTTTACAGAGATAGATACAAATGATGATATTTTGCAAAAAACAGATCTTCGCCCCTGTAGCCCAAGGGTGCCCTTCTTTTTAAAGGCCCAGATCTTGTTGCTTTTGCTTGTGAATGCATTCAAACTCTTCAGAATTAGTCTGGTTTTCCGACGAGCTATCAAGCGTAGTCATCTGAGTTACAGAACTCTGGCAGTCGACGTCAGAAGTTGAAGGTACGAAGAGGTTGCATATCACAGAGGATTGTCAGTTTGCAGTTTCTACGCCCTTGTAGCCTAGGGGCGCCCTTCAGTATGACCCCTTAGATGAATGAATTTGCAGATGTTGACTTCCTGAGATCTTTTCTAATCTAGTCTAGCTCCGCAACGCACCAATTCGCGAGATGATCAGACATGCTGAGTGACCGTAACAGAGGTTCTACCAAGCACGTAAATCAAAAGGTGGAGAAATGTTGCAATACACACCTGTACCTCTGTAGGCAAAGGGCGCCCAGCCTTTAGGCCTGTCAGATGGAGCTTTTAGCATTCGCAGTCTTCACAAGACTTGTGCGCAATTACTCCAGCTATCCAACTAGCCTAGCCATTAGCCTCCGGGATATGGCAAACGCTCGTACGTGAAAGGTCTTTGTAGAACGCTGAAAAGTGAATATAGCCGAAAAATGGCTAAGTATGGAAAATGCACATCCCCTTGAAAAAGGTGCCCTTCTTTTTGAGGTCTTAGAAGCAGTTTTCTTGCTTTGTCGCCTCCAGAGACATCTCTTGTATGATCCAGCTACACACAGAGACAAACGATGCGCAAATCGGAGCACTTCAGCTCCCAGTGTCAGGGGTCAAATTAGGGTATCTGGATGAAAGTTACATTGTTGTGAAAATGGTGTTTGCATCTTCACAAGCTAGGGGCATCCTTGCTTTTGGGGTCCCTAATGCAGCTTTCAAATGCCTTACATACAATCATTGGATGCGGAATACTTCCAGTCACCCAATAAGCCTATCATCCAGTCCGCAACGTTCATCATTCACCGTCAGCGGCAGTTCGAAGCGTCAGATGGCAGATCAGAGAAATGGCTGTCTAGAGACCTTGCATCAATTTAATCAAAGGCGCCTAATTTTTTGAGGTGTCAAACGTTGATTTTAGCAGTTGCAGCTCCCAGCAGACATTTCATCCTTGCTCTACAGGCTTCGTGATGGATATCTCGACTCAGTCACACCTCCACTCAGTCACCTGGAAATCAAAGCTGAACGGGGAGACTGTAACTTTGCAGTCAGCTATAAAGTAGGAAGTTAGCAAAAAATCTAATAACTTGTGCAAATGGACGCCTGGAGGGTCAAATAAAGACATTTCGGAATCAGTGAAGTTTGTCGAGTGCATCCAGATGCTGTTCTTTTTTGCTAACTGATTAAAATAATATTTAATATTTATTTTGCATGCTAAGGCATTAAATGGTGATTTTTCTCAATAATTTATTATTGGTGCCTTTTTAATGATGAAACTCAAATTCGCATGTAAAGCAAGATGAAAAATTTATTATTATTTTGTAATCCGGACTTCGAGTCAGTCTCAGTTCAACTGGAGGGGGTCCAATCAATAATTCTTTTCACAGTTAGGGTTTTTAATCTTGCAGTCATATTTTTATGGTGCAAATTTGTTCTATTTATTCAAGTATGGCATCCATTCTCATTCATCTAGCTTAGCAGAAGCGAGTTTTCTTTAGAGTTGGGCGAATCTTCATCAGCAATCAAGTTCAAAGACATCAAAACATTTCTTTTGCAACTACAAGTCTGAATTCATCAGCATAATTCAAGAGAAATTGGCGATTTTAGCAAAAGAAAAAGCATCAAAACCTCAATCCTCTGTCTCAAATTCCATTCGCATGTTTGAAGAAAAGGCAATTTTTCACAAAACAAATCATTTGGGTTTATTCAGAATAGCTTCCTCGAGAAAACCCATGTACTAGAATTTTTTAGGAAAATTTACTCCAAAGCATCAGTTCTCGAGGCTCTAATTTTCTTAACTGAAAATTCCTTGCATGGTCGAGTAGAAGTCAAATTTTCATATTTCTGACATTTTGGGTTGTCTTAGAATCTTTTTCTGGGCAAAACCCATATCTCAGAATTTTTCATAAAAATTGCCCTTCGATGGGCTACTTTTAGCCTCAGCAGGCTATTTTTCGCTTTCCAGAAAAGTTGTCAGAATATAGCCGTGTTCACAGTCAACAGGCGAGCTTTTTAGAATGCAATACACTCAGCTCGAATTCAAGACCAAGTCGGTCTTGACTCATGACTTCATCGGGACGGTTGATACGAATCTACATAAGGTGCTTCTAGAAGCAGTCTTGGATCCTGTCAAGATAAGAGAATTGATACTTCAAAACATTCAACATTCCGGGTTGCTTGAGGCCGCTTCCATACATATCTCAGTTCATTGCATAGAGTTTCTAATGTCTTGTGTTAAGCATTACAATTCTACCACTCGCGAGATACAGTCAATAGATGAACGGGTTATATGCAGTCTCAAACCCTTGGACATCAAAAGATGTTTTAGTATTCCTCAGCACCTGAACAGTCTGGTCATTTCCATAGAGCAGTGTGAGCGAGCATTCAATGCTGACAAGTGTCAAAGTAAGATGGCAGAACGATGGTTAAAACAGAAAAAGAACAAGTTGCCGAGCAATGTGGGTCGCGGTGAATACAAGGATGAGTACGCGATTTTGATAACACTTCTCAATCACGTCTCAACTCATGCATATGCAAATAGTTTTCAGCCCTGGATGTATTACATCATTGGTCGAATCATCTTTGGGCAAGAGCATTATGACTGAGCGTCCTTCATTAGCGACATTCTCCACGAGCAAATTACCAGTTTTCTAGTTGCACACTAGTTTCACATGTGTTCTTACCTCGTATACTTGATCGCCTATCAGGGTTAGTTTAGAGGGTTGAACACGGTGGGCATACTTACTGTACAGCAAGTCTATCATTACTATGACCAGTGTGAGTTCACGAAGGCTGAACGACATTTCAAGCATGTGCTAGAGGCTTTCTTGACATACACAGTAAGGAACTTAGACTGGGAGTTGCATGTTCGTATCTCAGCAGTTGCTAGGGCAGCGATGGTTGATTGGGCGGACTGGTTTATTCAGTTCCCTACATACACCTATATCCGCGTATATGGATACAGAGGAAATCTAGCCATGCTTCCATACTATCCTTCGGATAGTGCAGTCTTCATGGAGTTCCTGAGGCAACTACACGATGTTCACCGTCATTGTAATGTCCCCTTTTTCGGCATGATCATGTTTGGTGGTGGTTAGCCTATTACTTAGACTCTCGTAGGCTAACAGGTTGGTTAGAGGGTCAGTGGTGTTTTCTGGAGGAGTTGATCGTTCTCGTTTTCAGAGCCCAGTGATTGGTTCACAGCAGGCGTTAGCAGTTCAGGAATCGACAGCTTTTGACGGCACGGAAATATTTGGAGTTTTGAGAGAGTTATGGATTTTTAAGTGATTTGAGTTAATTAATTAACTTAATGCCTTATTATAAAGTCAAATTGACTTTATACATTTTATATCACTTAAATTTTCTATAAAGGTGATTTAATATTTTAATCACTTAAAATATAAAAAGGCGCTCAAGTATTTAAGTCAAAACTATTGAAATGACTTAAATATATTTTAAAAGATTTAAAATATGAAGAAGGGCGTATCTTTCTTGGAAGCCATGCCTTTTTTGCATATAAGGCATTTTGGGCAATGAGAAACTCAATTCTTGATATTTCAACTTTGCCTTGGACATTTTTCCTATGCTTTCACCTGTGATCAGGGTTTTGAGCAATCTTCCATTGGAGAACGAAATCTCTTCAGTGTTGAGCACTTTTGAGACTGTGAGAGACTAGTCGAATTTGTGCAGTTTGTGAGAGCTTCATACAGAGGTTCTACTGTGCTTTATCAGAGTTTTGTTGAGTTCTTAATCAGAGACAGGAGGGTTTGTGGAGATGGCGACCTTTCATCATGGCAGGCGTTTGACATCATGGTCGTACCTTCAGAGTTGACATTTGGGCTTTTTGCTTGAAGTGTGTGGCTATCTGTGCAAGGGCGTTTGGGTTTTCTAGGAGAAACGCCTTCCAATTTGAGGGTTTCTCTTCACCTTTCTTGGCGTCTAGCATATACTTCTCATTTGCCTCAGTTTCTAGGCTGGATTTCACTTTTTGTAGCTTCCTACACTAGATTTTGCCAGATTTCTCCATCTTGGCTGCCGAACTGGACTTCATTTCTTAAATAAATAATCTGGGAGCTTTCGGGTATGATTATGAGTTATGAAAGCCGGTATTGGCATGGTGTGATGGTTTATAGGTGGCATTGTTGTTCTTGCCACCAAGGTTCAAACCCCATTGGGGTGATATTGTTGAATGGTTGTATTCCGGTTCATAGCTCCGGTCAAAAGCGTTTACCCTTAAAAAAAAAAATGATTATGAGTTATGAATCCATTGTTGAGCTTATTTATTACTTTCTGTAATTTCAATTCGCTTAAATTAGCTCAGATTTACATTTTATAAGCATTTATGCTGTGCACCCCTTCTATTTCTCTCTAGAAACTCTTCTCTAAAAAACGTAAAACACCAAAAGATAAATAAAAAGATAGGGGTTTGAGGTTTGAGCCAGCAGGGCTCATCACAGTGGTATCAGAGCTCTGATCCTGCCAGCCTGTAGGGTTAGCAGTTTCTATGCAGCCTCATCAGAACAGGTTTGACAGGTACTACTCACGCAGGGGTCTTGGTTTGCAGAGAAGTACTTTTGAACCTTTTTTAGCATTTCCGTTTGACGAACAGGAAGAAGAATTAGGCTTTGATAACATGGCTGACAGGGAAGCTGAAGGTTCTCACAGGAATCCTCTCAACGAAGAGGACAAAGAAGCTAGAGATGTACTTAGAGGCATGGTGGTAGGCCAAGAACAGGTGGCGAATATCCTCCAGCAGCTAAGCACAAATGTTCAAAATTTGACACTTCATAGAGGTCAGAATCAAGGTCGAGATCAGGACGGCAGTATTCATGGAGAACCACACAGAATTATTGCTCCAGCACGCACCTTTGAGAGAGCTACTTGTCCTACTTTTGTCAGAAATGAAGCTGATGAAGAGGAAGAGGTTGAACAGGGTGGTGAAGTGAACTTTGCTGATAACATCATGACTATGTATGATGAATGGGATGCATTGCCACCGAGAGTTAAGGAGCACCTTAACTTCGATAGATTCATGAGCCAGAAGAGAGAACACACCAGAAGTAGGAATGACAGGAGGCCTACATACAAGCAGAGTGATCTCAAACAGGCTACCAACAAACTAACTTTAGTTCACTATGATGGCAGTGGTAGAGTTACAGCATGTGCCTGGGTGAGTAAGTTGGATACATTCCTGACACTACGTCCTATGCCAGAGGAAGATGTTATACGATTTGCAGATCTCCACCTTGATGGCGTAGCACATGATTGGTGGATTCACGGCATGGCTACACTACACCATGATAGGATTACCTCATACCAAGAGTTTACTGATAGACTGGTAGAGAGGTTTGATAGATGTGATCCTGAGCTATTCTTCAGAGACCTTGCTCAGCTAAAGCAGTTGGGTAGTTTGGAGTCTTATATTGGTGAGTTTCAGAAGCTCTCGGTTATGGTTACCAAATCTCAGAGAGGAGACTTGTCATTCTATTTGTAGAGGGTCTCCATGAGCCAATGAAAGGTTGGATCAAGGCATTCGATCCACCTACCCTGCATGAAGCTATGAGAAAAGCTCGTAGCATGGAACTTATAGCTTCACGTGGTAAGTTCACTTCAAATGCAGAAGCATCTTCATCCTATAGTGATAGCAAATCAGAACCTAAGGAATCAGAAAAGATTGATGAAAAGAGGAAGTTTGCAGCTCCTTTGGACCGAGAGACATTAAATGATTTGCGTAGGAGGAAGCTATGTTTCTATTGCAAAGCTCCTTATGACCAAAACCACAATTGTCCTCTTAAGCCTAAGGGTTCAAATAGACAAATGGAGTGGTTTTATGAGGGTGATGATATTGCTGATTTAATGGACCAGCAAGCTGGTTTTAAGGAGGGGAGTATGCGATCTATCATTCTCGTCAATGCAAAAAGTGAGAAGATAGAACAGGAGATTCTAGAGGAGGAGGAGCATGAGATGATTCAAGAGGATTATCATTTTGCTTCTAGTTCCATGGGATCAGAGGTGTTTGATTGGGATCAGTACAGTTATGAGGCTCAGTTAGTACACAATCCTCTTTATGAGGTGGATGCTACATCTTCTTGTGATAATCCGCTCTTTGAGGTGGATACTGATTCTACTCTTGACCCTGTTTTAGGGGTGAGCTTTGATCATAGTATTGGAGACTCCGCCAGTGCATCGGGATTTCAGATAGAGCTCGTTGAGGAGATTCCTAGTGTGTACATGGTCAGGAGTCTACACAGTTTCACTTTCAGTCATCATGTACATGGCCTGTTTCAGATGCACAATTCTGGTATGCACGTGTTAGACATGTTGGATGATAGTATATCTCGTGCGGTTTTAGGGAGCAGGTGTTGTCAGCGGTTTGACTTGCTTTCTTATGAGTTCCTCTCTCCTGTGACTGATGGTGTTGAGATTGATAGGGTACAACATGTTGATCCAACTGATCAGAGTTGGGAGTTACAGGAGACAGTTGATGACAGTAGGGACATTTCACGACACTATCCTTGGGATCCTGGTGGAGTGGTTGATTCTTTGCTGTTGAGATTGCTTGCGGACAAGCAATTTCCGGGAGGGCGGACTATAATGTCCCCTTTTTCGGCATGATCATGTTTGGTGGTGGTTAGCCTATTACTTAGACTCTTGTAGGCTAACAGGTTGGTTAGAGGGTCAGTGGTGTTTTCTGGAGGAGCTGATCGTTCTCGTTTTCAGAGCCCAGTGATTGGTTCACAGCAGGCGTTAGCAGTTCAGGAGTCGACAGCTTCTGACAGCACAAAAATATTTGGAGTTTTGAGAGAGTTATGGATTTTTAAGTGATTTGAGTTAATTAATTAACTTAATGCCTTATTATAAAGTCAAATTGACTTTATACATTTTATATCACTTAAATTTTCTATAAAGGTGATTTAATATTTTAATCACTTAAAATATAAAAGGGCGCCCAAGTATTTAAGTCAAAACTATTAAAATGACTTAAATATATTTTAAAAGATATAAAATATGAAGAAGGGCGTATCTTTCTTGGAAGTTGTGCCTTTTTTGCATATAAGGCATTTTGGGCAATGAGAAACTCAATTCTTGATATTTCAACTTTGCCTTGGACATTTTTCCTATGCTTTCACCTGTGATCAGGGTTTTGAGCAATCTTCCATTGGAGAATGAAATCTCTTCAATGTTGACCACTTTTGAGACTGTGAGAGACCAGTCGAATTTGTGCAGTTTGTGAGAGCTTCATACAGAGGTTCTACTATGCTTTATCAAAGTTTTATTGAGTTCTTAATCAAAGATAGGAGGGTTTGTGGAGATGGCAACCTTCTTTCATCATGGCAGGCGTTTGACATCATGGTCGTACCTTCAGAGTTGACATTTGGGCTTTTTGCTTGAAGTGCGCGGCTATCTGTGCAAGGGCATTTGGGTTTTCTAGGAGAAACGCCTTCCAGTTTGAGGGTTTCTCTTCACCTTTCTTGGCGTCTGGCATATACTTCTCATTTGCCTCAGTTTCTGGGCTGGATTTCACTTTCTGTAGCTTCCTACACTGGATTTTGCCAGATTTCTCCATCTTGGCTGCCGAACTGGACTTCATTTCTTAAATAAATAATCTGGGAGCTTTCGGGTATGATTATGAGTTCTGAATCCATTGTTGAGCTTATTTATTACTTTCTGTAATTTCAATTCGCTTAAATTAGCTCAGATTTACATTTTATAAGCATTTATGCTGTGCGCCCCTTCTATTTCTCTCTAGAAACTCTTCTCTAAAAAACGTAAAACACCAAAAGATAAATAAAAAGATAGGGGTTTGAGGTTTGAGCCAATAGGGCTCATCACAGTCATTTGCGCCACAGGCGTAAACAAGCTGCCAACTTTCCCATGCAATTCGGAATCTATTGGTGTAGAACGGCAGTTGATGCTAAAGCTGTAGGACAAGAGTTATAAAAGTTTCGTCTCAAGTACCTTGTCGATGCACGTGCCTATGATCCTTGGGATCATTATACAACATGCCTTGGTGGTCGCCCATACCATAAGCCTACAATGGAGGATTATTGGGTGAACTGCGAGGATGATTTTGAGGTGCACAGACGCAGCTATGGCCGGTTCTCTCTCTCACAGATTTCTATTTTCTTGGCAGAAGATATGAGAGGTTTATCAGATGATGAGGGAGATACACTTCCTCAGTTTTTCAAACAGCGGGTTGATACACAACCATTGCCAACTGTTGATTGGTTCGCCAAAGAGTATGCATCAGTAAAGGAGAGGTCTAGTAGAGTTATCCAAAACAATATACTTTACCTCGATAGCAAGAAGACCAGGAGGGCAGTCATGCCTAGAACAGAGCCGCCACCAATGGATGCTTCACTCCCTTCCTTGTCTAAACCCAAACAGAAGAAAAGGAGTAACCCTCCTAAGAAGAGTCAAGTGCCTAACAATTCAAAAGGGAAGGCAGTTGATACTGAGACACACATGGAGCCTATCAGAGTGTCAGTTCAGAGCTTGCCAGAGCCCGAGGTTCAGCCTTGCATTCAATCACCGACACCAAAGCAGTCTCTGGTTCCAATTCACATTGAATTGGACTTAGACTCACCACCTCGCAGTAACACCTCTACGCGTTCACTCTCATCAAAGCCTCTCATTGCTAGTACAAATCCTTCTAGTGGGATTACTCGAGACTCATCTTGGCTTGAGAGTCAACTGGGAAGGAAGAGGAGACAGCCATCCTACGTACTTGATCATTCAGATTTCGATCATGAATACCAAGATGCACCCGACAAGAGGATCAAGAAACAGGTCCATGTAGAGAGGAATGTTGATATGGAGATTGTCATAGAGACCACCATACCTCCAAAGGGGAAGAGTCTGAACGAGATTGAAGTTCAAGACTTCGAAGTGATTGCAGTCAACCTTGGTCGAAGCACCCGCCAAACACAAGTTGATCTCCTACAAGTTGCAACAGATAGCGCAAGGGATAGAATAATAAAAGACGGAGAAGACAAGGCAGCCCTCAAGGCTGAAATCCAACAACTTTGTCAATACATTTCTAGCCTTGTACACAGAACGGAAGATGTCACCATCACACTCCCACCAATGCTAGAGCCACCAGCAGAACAAGGCCAGCTAAATCACCTGGTTGCATACGGAAAGCGTTTAGAAGATTGGGAGGAGGAGTTCGTTACTAGAGGCCGCTTCGTGCTTGCAGAGTTATACCAGTTGTGGTACAATGCATGCGAACTCTGTCTGTCTCCAAGATGAGGAGCGAGACATGGCAATGGAAACACCTCAAGATGAGATTATGATTGCTCACCTGAGTGTGGCATATGAACCAATCACAGATACAGAAGATAAAGAGGCTATCTACGCTTGGAAGACATAGTTGGTAATCAAGGTGAAGATAGAGGAGACAATGGCATCCGAGTTGGATGAGAGCAGACAGCACATCACTAGTGCACTCCAGTATGTGAGAACTCTCGTGTCTCGCATACCGAGCCGGTATCAGATCGAGGGTGGTGCGTATGTTGAGCTTGCTGACGTACAGTCAGAGGTCCAGGCACTCATTCATAATATTTTCAGTGGGGAGACCATTAGCTGTAAGATGAATCAGCTTACAGTCATGTCAGCGCTGTTTGATGAGGCAACCAGGAGCAGAGGTGAACTTCGGTGCTAGATCACAGGCGTGTTGTACCCCAAAATTAAATTTTTTTGTTACACTTAGAAATTTTGAAGAAATGAGTAAAAGTCTTGTTAAAATTAGTCAAAAAGGTCAAAATTTGGGTGTGCATGTCTTGCATGAGGGGTTAAAACGCAAAATTTTCAAAATCTGACGATCTGGGTCTGCTCAGAGCAGCTTAATCTACAAAACCTAGATCTCAGTTTTTCATCCCTACTTTTTAGGAAAACTGCTATTTTTAGAAATTTTCTAAAAATAGTAACTTTGTTTGGGTTTTTCTGGGTTTCTTTGGAAACGGATACTGGCAAAACTTTCTAAAAATAGAAAGTTGGTCCGTTAGGGTCCAAACTGATTTTGATTGGCTCAAAATATGTCTATATCAAGCTCGTGTAGTCAGAATCTCAAAATAATCAGTTTTGCCCTAGTGGGTCTATTCTGCTTTTTCAGAAGCATAACAGGAGCTCCGAGGTCATCAATGGAGGTCAGTCGGCTGCCAGGCGTCAGATTCAACATTCAAAGCATTCAACAGAAGGCGAGTTGGTGAGCAAACACGAAGAACGAAGAAGAAAGTGAAAAAATGTGAAAATTTTCTAACACTGGTTGACTTGGGCGTCCCCAGGTGAGAATAGGCGCCCATCTTTTTAGGGCATTCAATGATAAAATTAGGGTTTGCACCTCTAACCAAAGTTGCTCAATTCTCTGTCAGCTCCGCAACAAATCCAACAGTGCAGTCATCAGATTATCCAATCATCCGGGATTCGAGGCTGAACAGAGAAGATTCCCACAAAAGTCAGAATGAAGAACATGTAAATTATCAAAAATTTACTAAGTCTGGGAACTTTGGGCACCCCAGGTGAAGAAGGGCGCCCAGCTTTTTGAAGCACCTAACTCAGCAGTTAGGGTTTGAGAATATGCCCGATCTCTTCAGTATTCAGCCAGCTTCGCAACGCCTGTCTCCGTCAAATCATCCGACTGTTCAATCTTTAGCAAATTCAGATCAAAGAGGAACGTACAGAATGAAAGTTTCAAACTTGAAGACAAAAGTCAGGTAAAAATGGCTAAGTTTGGAAGGTTTGGGCGCCCCTGGAGAGAAGAGGCGCCCAAGATTTCAAAGGGTAAAACAGAGGAATTTGCAGATGTGGCTCTAACATGATCTCTTCACAGTTGATCCAGCTCTCCAACGAGATATTCAGCGCGTCAATCGGAGTTTACAGTCACCAGATATGAGAAGCTGAACATAGGGTGAAACAAGAGTGAAATTTCAAAATTTAGAAGCAAACGAGAGAAAGTGGAAAATAAACTATGGTGAACTTGGGCACCCCCAGCCAAGAAGGGCGCCCAAGCTTTTGAAGCTCCAAAACTCATTGTTTGGCGAAGTAGCACCCAGAAGACCCTTGACAATATTTCCTCAGCTTCGCAATGAGCATAATCATCAGCCCATCCGATGCCCGGATCACCAGATTTGACAAGATCATCTGTAGAAGAGTTAATGAAGAAATTGAAGATCATGAAAAATGACCAACTCTGGACAAAATGGGCGCCCCTGGAGAAGAAAGGCTCCCATGAATTCGAAGGTCGAGATGAAGATTTTAGCCAAAGATGCCTCCAGAACAATCTTCTTAGAATCAGTCAGGCTCCGCGATGAATCCTTCAGCTCGCTCATCAGATTAGTCTACAAGCCGGAAATCGAAGGCGAAGTAGGGGGTCAAAATGGTGAAAAAATGAAAATATTAAAAAAATGACTAACACTGCTTGAAGTGGGCGCCCCTAGCCAAGAAAGGCGCCCAACTTCTCATGCCTTAGTGAAATTTCCAATATTTTCAAATTTTCAAAATTGCAAAGAAGAAGAAGGCGTCCAAGTTCAATGATCAGATATTTTTAGGGTTTTGAAAATAAAAACAAAAGAAAGCAAACCTAATTCAAGCCCTAAGTCTATTTAACACCTCTCTTCAATGTAATTTTCATTATTTTTGCAGGTAACATTCAAAGGAGAAAGTTGGAGCAACAAGTTTTAAGAAAATTTTCAAGATTCAAGAGCTCAGTTTGCTGGTTATTCATCAAATTTTTCAGACCAGCAACATAAACCCTTGCTTTTTCATGCTTTTTCATCCAGAAGATCAAGTTTTTCAAGGAGAAGGCCAAGGTTTTCAAATTTTCAGCGATCTGAGTCTTATCACCTCATTCTTCTGAAGAAAATTTTCAAGAACTTCATCAAGTTGCAGCAGCTGCTTTTTATTTGCATGTCAGTGAAATCCTCAGTGCATTCAGTTTTCAATCATTTGGGTCCTCTCAAATCAGTCTTCTGAAGAAAACCCATATCACAATTTTTTAAAGAAAATTTCAAATCCTAGGGTTGGCTGCTTTTTCGATCAGCCATCAATATTTTACAAATCTAATCAACTGGGTTCATTTCTAATCATATTTTGAACAAAACCCAGGTGCCAACTTTTTCCATGAAAACTATAAGAAATTAAGGTTTGCTGCTTTTTTAGGCAAAATTCAAAATTTTCGAAAACGGACGATCTGGGTTGTCTTGCAACAAAATTCTGAGCAAAACCCATATCTCAGAAAAAATTTCAAAAAATTTCTCTGTTGGAGCAAGAAAATCAGCATTCTAAAATAGTAAGTTGCTCAAAACTTGTTTGAACATAGGCGAGTTTACAGTCATTCTTCAAGGTTTCCGAAATGGAGTACACTCCCAATGTTTTCAAGACTGAATCAGCTCTCTATCATGATTTCATCAAAAAAGCTGAGACAGACTTGCATCATATCAAGCCGGTGTTTGATTTACACGCTTTGGAGAGCACAGGCAACACCTCAATCAGAAACCTGGGACATTCTGGATTCCTCGCAGCAGCGTCTATTCTTATATCAGTTCAGAGTCTTGAGTTCGTAATCGCTTGCATCAAGCATTACAACCTGGCTACAAGGGAGATCCAGTCAGTTGATGGCAGATTGATTTGTAGTTTGAAGCCTGATATGATCGAGAAGTGTTTTTTCCATTCCCCCATGGCCTAAAAGCGTTACTATCTCAAAGGGTGAATGTGAAAGGATATGGGAAATGCACAAAGATAAATATAGTAAGAAGATTGCACAAAGGTGGATGAAAGAAAAGCATAAGACTTTGCCAAAGAACGTTGGGCGAGGAGAGTTTAAGGATGAAATTGCTATCATTATCACCTTGCTCAACAGGGTAACTGGCTCAGAAGACGCCACCAAGTTTCAACCTTGGATGTTTTACGCCATACCCCACATCATGAAGAAAACCGAGTTCTATGATTGGCCTACCTTGATCAGTGACAACCTACATCAGCAGATAACATAATACTTCCAATTTCATGAGTTTCATATGTTGTCTTACCTAGTCTACCTGGTGGCCTATCAAGGTCAATTCAGAGGGTTGAACACCGAGGGATCATTGAGTGTACAGCATATATATAACTACTATCCCCAGTTGGAATTCATGAAGTCGCTGCATCACTATAAGAGAGTGAACGAGGCTTTTCTGATGTACACAGTGCGGGACCTAGACAATGAATTGCACGTTCGCATCTCTTTGGTTGCCAGGACAGCGATGGCGGAGTGGGCAGATTGGTTCATACAATTTCCTACTTTCACCTATCTCAGGGTCTATGGCTATTCAGGTGCCCCGCTTATGTTACCAAGGTATCCGTCAAATGAGGTCGTCTTCATGGAATTCTTAAGGCAGGCACACGATGTCCACACAATCTTGAGGAATAGAAGGAAACCCTCCCTTCATTTTCCATTAGGGCTGGGAATCTATACATGCAGGACTGCTGCAGATGCTAAGACAATGGGAGATGAGTTAGATAACCTCGGCCTTAAGTCTTACAGCGAGAGACGATCATTTGATCCTCATGGTGTCTAAGCTGGCCGACTTGAAAAGAACTATGCTCATATATCCACCCTTGAAGATTTTTGGGCTAATTGGAACATGAGCATAAGCTTCGCAACCAAATACTTTGAGATGTCTCATTGAAGGCTTCTTTCTAGACCATGCCTCCATGGGTGTCTTTTCAACAAGCGCTAATGTAGGAGATCTATTTATCAAATAACATACAGTGGCTATAGCTTCAGCCCAAAAATTTTGTTCAAGGCTAGCACCACTCAACATACTCCTAGCCCTTTCCACCAATATTTTGGTCATCCTCTCATCAAGGCCTTCAACAAGGCTCTTCTTTTTTAGGGTTCTAAGACCCTTCTCGCCAATGTGACCAAGTCGTTGGTGCCATAACATTGTCTTTTCTGCAAGAAGCTTCATTTCCATGGAATGAGCACCCTTAGGTACCCAAAATCGGATGTAGCTGCAACACACTTCTTTTCTACATGATTTGATGGAAAGGATGAAGAATCCAAAGGTCTCTTCTTCGGTATATCAGAAGAACAATTACATTGAAGCGAACATGCATCTAGCTGGTACAAAGTGCCCATACGAACACCCTTAGCCAACACCATAGCTCCTCTTGTCATCTTGCCTCCTTCACCAGAGAAAACAGCTTGCACTCTCGAATCATTCAGTTTATTTACAGAAATTAGGTTTCATGCCAAACCCGGGATATGCAAGACACCATCAATCCTCTTCACTCTACCATTAGGGAATATGATCTTGACTCTTCCACGGCCAACAATTTCAAGATAAGTGTCATCACCTAGGTACACCTTTCCACCATTGTATTCTTGATACTTCGAGAACCAATCTCTGTGAGAGGTCATGTGGAAAGATGCACCCGAATCTATCAACCATACATCATCTGACGCATGGGCTGCCTGTTGTGACCTTTTTCACACATCGCCCCATTGCAAATGGGGACCCCCTAATTTTTGCTTCGTTTCGATTTTTTCTTTTTGGCTTTGCTTTTTGGGTCGTTTTGTCGTTGTCTCTCTTTTCTACTGTCTGTCTTTCCGGGGACATGCCCGTCTTTGAGCTTGAATTGAACTTTTGGCCAAGTCTGAAAATTAGGGTTTCCATCTTTCCAGCCAATTTGAGGTCAAGTGAAGTGAATAAATTGAAAATTGAGACTAACATTGTTGTTAGTATGCTTCCTGCAGACTCTCAGCTAAGTTTCATCAAATTTCGGCAACTTACTATTTTTAGTAAGTGTGTAATTCCAGCTGTTCCTTCAACATTCTTGAAGTTTTAACAGTCACACTGCATTCAGAACACATCAAGCTGCTCGTGCGCAAAATTTGAGCTGAAACAGACAACTTTCTATTTTTAGCAGTTCAGCTTCCGGAGCAGATTTCAGGGCTTGGATGCAGAATTTTTCAGCGCATGTCTGCATATTCCTTCTGGGTTTTCAAAGACCTTCGCAACAGTTTAACATGCAAATCGAGATAACGACTTTCAGCATTCAGCCTTAGAAGGCCGATATTAGGGTTTGCATGTCAGGGTTTTCTTTGCATGTCGGCATAATCCTTATGGGTTTTTCGAGAGCTTCGCAGTGATGTGACATGCAAAGCGAGATTATCACTCTTTTGGGAACTTACTATTTTTCGCAGGTACATCCCGGCAGCCGCCTCCTAGCACTTCAAAATCACGAGCTGATCACAATGCAACAGAAACGAGAACAAACGGATGTCATTTGATACGCATGCAAGACCAATTAGGGTTTCCAGCTTCGGGACCCAAAAAGAGGCGTAAAAAGTCAAAATTTTCGAAAACCAATGTATACCACCGCGATCAGCGTCTTCCAAGCTATCTGCTGATAAAATTTGAAGGAAAACGGAGCACTTACTATTTATAGTAAGTCATTTCAGAAACAGGCTAAAAATAGAAAGTCGCAGGCGCCGACGTCAACGGGCAGGTCACATGGTGAGGAGCGCGTCGTTCAAATTTCAAGTCAAATGGAGTTGTGGAAGTCTCAGAAGCAAGCAGTTACTATAAATAGTAAGCCACCTCCAGAAACATGCTATAAATAGCAGGTCAACGCAAGGCATCAGCAGGTACAGGTCAAGCAAGTGATGAAGACCCTATGGCGCGAATTTCAGATCAAACGGAGTTGCAAAGGATGGAAAATCGGACACTTACTATTTTTAGCAGGTTGGTACGGAGGAATTAGGGTTTCCTAAATTCAAGGGTAGGACAAGACAATCATGCAAAAGCAGCATCCAGCCATGACCACCACATTTCAGGCATTCAGCACGTGAGATTTGAAGACATTCTGAGCAGTTACTATTTTTAGTAAGTTGCTAAAATAGCAGGTACAGACATATATCAGGCATCAGTAGCACAAACACATCCCGAGGTTCAGAACAAAGCAAAATCCAGCCTTTTTGGAGCTTGAAATTAGCTTGAAGTGCAAAGTTGACAAACTTTCTAAAAATAGCAAATTAGGGTTAGCATGATCGAGTTGCCCTAAATCAGGCAAAGAGCATAAAATTCACTGAAATTGATAAATTTTCAAGTCCAGCCAGTGAAGAACGCCTTTAAAAGCTGAAGGTTGGTGGAAATTCTCTAAGCACTTGAAATTTGAAGCTCCAGAGGTCATATGCGCCCTCAAGCTGGCAAGAGCCTTGAAAATTTTCTAAGTCTGGAGAAATGGAAGCTCACAGGTCAAAATGCGCCCTTAGCTTGCAAAAGGATTAAAACTTGATGCTCACCCATGAAAATGCGCCCTTGAGGAAAGAATGAGGGTGAAAATCTTCTAAGTGTTAGAAACTTGAAGTTGCCTACTCAAAATGCGCCCTTGGGAGAAGATTGAAGCTCAAAAAAAATTCTAAGTCTGGAAAATTGGAAGCTTGACCCCTCCAAGTGCGCCCTTGAAGTGAGAAGAAGTTGAAAAGGCTCTAAGCTTCCAAACTGAAAGCAGGTCCCTCCAAATGCGCCTTGCTTTGCATGGAAAGGTTGAAAATATTTTAAATTGGAAGTAGATATGTGAAAATGCGCCCTTGAGGTTCAAGACTTGAAACTTTGACTAAGGCACACAAATTAAAAGCTCCCCATGCCATTTGCGCCCTTGAAGTTAGAGCTAAGAAGGTCAAGAGTTGAAAAGTTTCTAAGTGTCCAAAGTGAAAGCATGACCATTGATTTGCGCCTAAAAGTTAAAGGAGAGGGTGACATTTGCGCCTTAAGGAGGAGGAGTGTGAAAATTTGACTAAGGCGTTAAAAGATTAAGGCTGAAAGTTCCCCCCATCAAATGCGCCTTAAGCTGGAGATTTGAAGTTTAAAATTATCTAAGTGTTTCAAATTGAAACCTCACCCCTCCAAATGCGCCATCATGGAAGAAGTGATTGAAAATATTCTAAGTGCTTAAAGTTGAAGCACAAGGTCTAGGATGCGCCCTTGAGGCTAAGTGGGAGGTAAAATCCTTCTAAGTGTCTAAATTGAAACCTCACACATTCATATGCGCCCAGCTTAAGAAAGGGTGGTTAAAAGTTTCTAAGGCATAAATATTGGAAGTGCATCCCATGGATTTGCGCCCAGCAAAGAGGATGAGTTGAAGATTTTTCTAAGTGTGAGAAAATAGAAGCTCCCCCTATGAAATGCGCCCAAGATTGGGAAAGTGGCTTGAGAATATTCTAAGTGTTTCAAAGTGGAAGTTTGACTAGCAAAATGCGCCCTTGAGGTGGAGTGGTGGTAAAAGTTTCCAAGTGTTCTAAATTAAAAGTTGAAGACCTTGAATGCGCCTTGACTTGTGGGGAGGCTAGAGGAAAGGTTAGCAAAATTTCTAAGTGATGGAAAATGGAAGTCCAGGGTAGTATATGCGCCCAAAGCATCAAGGTGAGTGATCAAAGATATTTCTAAATGGTAAAAAGTGACAGCTGAGACCTCTATATGCGCCCAAGATTAAGTGGGACTTGAAAATTCTTCTAAGGAAATGAAACTAGATGCTTGCTTGGGTAAATGCGCCCAAACTTGAAAGAGGAGGATTTGAAATTTTTCTAAGGCAAAGTGAAGGCATGAAGGTTTAAATGCGCCTGGACTAAAAAGGAGGATGTGTTGAGATTATTGTGGCTAGATGGTATGAAATTGAAAGTTACACCCTTGATGGCGCCTAGACAAGGACATGAAATGATGAAGTATTTTCCAAGTGTTAATATTTAAATTCCTTCCTTAGGGGAAAATCACGCCTGGACTTGGAAGTATGAAATTTGGATGAAATTGCCAGGGATGAAGTCAGAAGATGCTAGCCGCATGGGGTCAATGAGAAATTTCAAGTCAGAGCAAAGAAATATGCCCAAGGATGGAGAACTAGATTAAATTTGATAAGAAAATTATTTTTCTAAGGTTCAAAATTCATGAAAATTAAATGAACCCGTTCGTTGTGTACCCATGAATTCGACAAGTTCTGAAGAAAATTTTCTTCTAGGTATCGGACATTTGCGATGAGGAATGGATTTCAAAGTCTTCCTCAGCTTGCCAGGAATTCCGAGGTGAAGATTTTTTTATGGGCACCAGGTTAGTGAATTTCCTAGGGAAAATTTGAGAAATTTTCTAAGGCAGGGAATAAATGATGTTTTTGAAGATAAAATGCCTCGGCGGATGAATTTTAAGTCAATTGCCCAGGTGAATTTGATTGAATCCTTCGTGGGACTAATCTTCCAGAGTCAGAGATGAACAAAATTGAGTATCAGGGCTCCAGCTGGTGAAGTGAATTCCTTGAAGATTATGCAGTTGAAGCTAACACTCTCGAAAGATGATTTTAAAAGTGCATCTCTTAAATACGCCCCTGAGGGAGTTGAAATTTTGTCTAAGGCATTGAAATTTGATGCGCAGGTGTTATATGCCCCAGCCTACAGATCATGAAGAAAGTAAAGTTGGCTAGAGGAAATAGATGAACCCTTGGAAGTTAAAGGTAAGTAAGGTGAGTTTATATTGTAAAGTGTTCTAATGCTCTTCTCCTTGCTTGTTTTGCAGGAGGAACGTCGAGACCGGGCGGTGACGACTTGAAGTAATGAAGAAAGTAATCCAAGATGACATTTCGACTTCGAAGGAAGAAAAGTTGCAAGAAAATGGCTAAGTGTTGAGACTTAGTGACAAAGAAGAAATGTTTTCAAAACTCAAGATGGAGAAAAGAATGGAAGCTCGAGCAAAGTTGAAGAACGTCAAGAAGAAAGTCAAGAACAGTGTGAACGCGTTTCAGGGTTGGAATCTTCTAGAAGGATGATGGACATTAATGGCTCATTTATTACCCCACTCTCTATTGTGGCGGTTTTTAGGGTGAATCTTGTTTAGGGCTGAGGTGGCACGATCTTGGCCATCCAGCCGATTGTAATCTGAGCCATCCGTTGGACTTGGCCAGCTATATAAAGGGGCACCCCCCCTGATTTGTACATTCATGAGACAGTAGAATTAGAGTAGAAGTTAGAATAGAGAGACAAGTTAGAAGTAGCTTAGTATAGATTGATAGAGTAGTTGAAGAAGAAGGAAAGTTTTTCCTTAAAACTTTGTAAGAAATTGTTGTGAACACTCTCCCAATAAAAAGAATTTTCATTGATGATGAATTTCGTCTTTTGTTGTGAGTAGCTAGCAAGGTTTCTTCGTCCTTCTGATTCAAGTAGTGACTTAAAGTAGTATAATTTTCATTCCATGCAAGTAGATGTTAGTTGTGGAATGTGGTGTTTGATCTAAGCAACTTCGTCTATCCATACCACTAGTGTATTTGCTGATGGTGAATGCGCCTTGTGTGGTCAACTGGAATATCATGTACTTAACTTCGATCATGATTTGTATGTCTATATGCGTCGTTGTGATTGTATTTTCATGCTAAGTTGTGATCTGAACACCTTGAACTACTCCTCTAAAGATTGCACCGACTCCGTGGAAGCTGTCCGAGGTGGGGCAAAGCGAAGTCTGGTTGAAAGTTTGCTGAAGTTGAGCTCCACATCCTACACTTAGAATAGATTTAGACTCTCTAAACCCTACAACCACTTTAAATTCAGTACTATCTGATTAGAATAAGAGACCCGCGCTTCATAGATAAATCTTTCGAGCATTTGAATTCCTTTCTCCGCTGCCGAACAATTCCGTAAGTCCCCTTGAAATACCAGCAAATCACATCGAGCCAACTGAGACTATTCGCACTGAAAGAACCTTGGAGTTGAACGCATGAACTTTCTTGCAATCTTAGCATGCGGAATACTTTGATCAAGAGAGAATAGGGTAGCCGTTGGCGACTTTATTCTGCGTTGGTGCGGTCACGAAAATCACATCAACAGAATTGGCGCTAGAAGGAGGGCGGGCATTGAATTGTTCCGGAGGCTGGAAAGAACCAGTATGAGCTTTGAAATTCCAACTCGGAGATATGTTAGATCTCTCTTATATCGAAAAATCCAAAAAAAGTGAAAAGTTGAAAAATTCAAAAAAATCAAAAAAATGGAAAATCAAAAAAGAGATTTCTCAATGGATGGGCATATTTCTTGCTCTCAAGACAGTCTTGTGGATATTGCTCAGATTCAAGAAAGATTGAATGCACAGTTGTGGCCTAAGAATTTGTCTAAGTTTGCTTTGCCAGGAAGATGTCGAATTCACGAGACTTCCCAGCACAAAGAAATCAATTGCTTGACATTCCTCTTAAGGATAGAACTTGTTCTCCAAGGGAAAATTTTCTTTTGGGATGTCCCCAAGCCAGGAGTATTGGATTTGAAACCCGATGATTATAGCATTCCAGAAGTTGTGGATGAAGCCTTCACGAGATTCATACTCAAGATCCAAGGTCAGATGGAACTAGGCAATGTTTGCTTGAAAGATGTTTTGCTCCCTCGTTGGTGTCGGATTCACAACGCACCTCATCCTGAATTCACTTGCACAACATGTGAAGAAGCCATCAACTTCGCCAGATGTCGCCTCGGATTACTAGTGCTACCGTATGGATTCTTCAAAGACAAAGGATGGATTGAATTTGTCACCCAAACATTTTTAGCACCAAATGAAGAGTGTACCTCAACATCATCCAACAACAAGGAGAATATGTCACAACAAGATGATGTGATCGAGCTTAGGGAGCAAGCAGATGAAGATTGTTCCTATATCACGCTAAAACAAGAGGCTATTGGAGCAAAGATCAAAGAGGCAATGGGATGTATCCAAGGAAGAGAAACCACCCAAGGCAACTGTCGGCATGTAGAAGTGAATGAATGTACAGAAGGTCATCAAGAACTAGGAAAGGAGGACTTAACTCAAAGTAGAGATGATGTGAGAAATTTTCAATATTCATTCATCCAAGGAGGAGAACATGAAGAGGGAAGTAATTTTAGTACACTTCAAGAAAGAACGCTCCTTGATGAAAAGGTTCAGTTATGCATGAACAAGATGGAAGAAATGGTAAACAGCTTAAGGCAAGATGATGTGTTTGATGATCAATGGGCTACCAAGATGGAGGAAGAATATGAAATGCATTTTGCATCAACACTTGATCCATTATTCACAGTCATGGAAGAATTGCTTGATGAAATTGAAACAAATGAAATACTTCCTGACAAAGAGATAGAAAATGAAGAACAATTCAGGTTGGGGCTTGATGCATTGCTAGAGATTCAAAAGGAGCCAGTACATGAAGTGATCCAAAATTCCAAGTGCCCTCTCAAATCGGATGATTTCTCATATTCAGAATTGGAGAAAGACTTATTCTTCTCCTTCTTACAATCTTTTCAAATGTGACCGACATCGCCGCAATTCCAGCATCTTTCCTTGGACTTCTTACCAAGAGACTTAGATCTCCCTAGAGAATTTGACTTAAAAAAATTCTCTTTCTTGCCTTTCTCCTTTGTTCTACCACGAACAGCAAGGGCCTCCTTGGCCATCTCGAAAGATTTTCTCCGCATCTCTTCAGATAACAACGAAGTAACCACCTCATCCATCTTCAAGGTGGTTGATGTGCTTCCAATAGCCATCACTAGGTGATCCCATGCATCTGGCAACAAACACAATAGGAGCATGCAACAGTCTTGATCATTAATCTTGTCACCAATAGAACCCAGTTGAGCAACCAACATATTGAAAGCATTTAGATGATCCGCAACGGATCCTCCATCTTCCATCTTCAGAGAGTACATCTTCTTTCTCAGGAACAACTTGTTTACCAAGGACTTGGCCTGATAAACATCTCCAAGTTTCTTCCATAAAGAAGCAACAATTTTTTCCTCATGAACATTCAGGAGAACGGAATCAGCCAAACTAAGTCTGATCAAACCCTTGGCTTTCCGATCCAAGAGATCCCAATCTTCTTGTTTCATGGTTGTTGGTTTGGTTTCTGAAACTGTAACCCATAGGTCACAATCTACAAGCATATCTTCCATCTTCAACTTCCAAAGCTCAACGTTTCCTCCATTAAACTTTTCCATCTCGATCCTTCCAGATGTGTTTGCCATCTCTTCCTGCAACAAAAGTCACAAAACACCCTTCTGCAAGACACCCATTGAATCAAAGATCAACACAAAAAACCCTTCTAACCCAACAAAGGAAACAAAGTTGGCCAAGCTCTGATACCAACTGAAAGGAAGCCATGATCGCGGAAGCAACTTCCTACACTAATCTAAGCATGAGTGAATAGCAAAATTTCATTTTAACACCTTTAAACAGTTGCATTAATGAGAAACACATAGGAATAGTGAAATAGAACAACTTGATGTAAGTTTAGATCTAAGAGAATTTCAGCAGCATAACGATATGAGAAACACAACATAATGGAAGAAAGACAGAATAGAAGGGACAATGATATACGTGGGGAAAACCCTTTCGGGTAAAAAACCCCAACCTCCAAAAGCACAGAACCAATGTATTACTTCGAAAGAGAGTTACAATACACCCCAAGCACAATGCTTGTTCAACAAATGTTTCACACCAAACATCTGTTTAGGAGTCAAACCATTTGCACTTCAATACCTGCAAACAAACTATGCATTCTACAATGCAAGGCATCCTATTAATAGGAGATACAAGCTTTGAGAGGCTTCTAGAAGAGTTTAGGCGTCCAAACCCATGTGGCAATAATAACTCATGCCATAAGCATGATTTGGACACCTGTACAACATTCTCTTACATTTCTTATAATTGTCATAACATGCCAAACCTCTCTCCAAGCTTGGGCGCCTAAGTCATGCTTCTAGTGGGTTATGACAAAACCTTACAAATGTCATATAACATGTGTCCTAAAAGTTTGTCACACTTACAACACATTCAACATTCAAAGAATAAGTCAAACATGACTATCACACTTATTTTTTCACACTTTTGTTAAATCCCACTTAAGGCACCACACTTTCTCCATTCAAAATATTCCTTATGACTTGTCCTAGGTCCATGATTCCAAGATATCTGTTGGCATTAATATCTAGATATCTGTTGGCATTAATATGTTGGCATTAATATTTGAAAACCAAAACCCAAATATTTTGAAAAGACAAATATTCAAACAAGGCAGAGATTTTAGTTTGCAAGTGTCCACTTGGGGTGGGACATTACATGGTCATAGCTCTTCAACATGTATTCTTAACCAAATCTTCAATTAATATTCATTCACTGCATTCTTCTATATTCCTGTTATTTACTTCATGTTACGTATTATAATTCTATACACTTCTTCTTTGAATGATAGAACCTTCTCTCTTTTATTCCTAACTCGCTCTTGAATGATAAAACTTTCACACACACTTCATCTCTTGGAATGACTTCTCTTATATATCTTGTCTCATCATAAGACACAACTTTTCACCGTAGCCTTCTAACTCTTCGTTAAAACTAATTTTTATTTAAATAATTAATTTCTTTATCTTTACACACACTTCTCTTTCCTACTCATCTTCTTATTTGATCTTCTCACATCAAACACTCATTCATATTCACCACACATTTCTCACTTCCTTTTTTATATCTTCATGGATCTATGAAGAGATACTTCCTTTCATAATAACCCTTCAAATGGTCATGACTCCTCTTAAATAAGAATTGCTGCCTTTTCACACATACCCACAATAATAAATATTTTTATCTTCCACACACTTCTCTCCTAACTAATGGATCTTCCTTTCTATTCCATAGACATCTCTCTCTTACTTTCCATAAACTCTTTTTATATCTTTACCCTCAATGAAGAGTTGCATCTCTTTGAAAAGAGATAGCTCTTTAAAAGGATATGTATTTTTGTTAAGACTAATTGCTGCCTTTGAACACTTTTTATTTTTTCTTTTATTTCTCCTTAATGGCTACCTTTGAATAATCTTCTATTATTTTCTCTTCCTTGATATTTGCTTGTGCTTATATAGTGTATCTTTTTGTTCTCCACTTCTTTCCACAATTCTTTATCATTACCTTGGGGTAATAACAGTTTTTTGGCGCCCACCATGGGGCACGAGGCAAGAAAACTTCAAGAAAAGCTTAACACTTTTATTTCACGGGAATGACACTCTGGCATCCGATTACATGATCCACACAGAAGCAACGGATGATAACAATAATGCTGACAAGTGACGGCCACCCCCATTACCTTGGGGTAATAACATTAGACCTTTGGCTTTTCAGGTAAATCATGAGTTACTAAAGGGTCAAGGAAGCACTTTCCCCGGTTTCACGGCAATGGAACTCAACACCCGGAGGAACATCTTTTTGCATTCACAATGGCTTCTGTCATCTTGCACGTAGCACATGAAGACATTGCGGTGCGTCTCTTTGTCAAGACTCTTGCGGGAAATGCTACCAATTGGTTCAATCACCTAGCGCCAAGCAGTATCACAAGTGTCATGTCCCCGAATTAGAACACTAAAATTACTAAGCAATGAAATACAAATATCTAAAGACAATGCATGTTAGAATATAAATGTGAATAAATAAATAACAAAGTACAAATATATATATTAAATTTATAATTACAATTAACAAGATAGTACTATAATTACAAAATATTGGCACAAGAAAATAATGTAAAAATAAATATCACAATAAAAATATAAGTAATTTCAATCTAATATTATAATTATCCTGAGATAATATTATTATTATCAAAATATTATTGTTATTACAATCATCCTATGATTAATATACATATATAAATAATAATATAAGTCTAATATAAAAATAATAATAATAATATATTTTTTATAAGAAACATATAATATGATACTATATGTCTTATTGGATAAAAGGCATTACATGCTATTTTAAAGGGGATCGATCATTATTTGGGAGGAGGTGCAATTTATATTAAAGGCAGCGATTAACATTTAATCAATAGACATGATCCTTGACAAATAGATGCCTTGAAAGATCACATCTATTAGCCATACGTGGGTATTAAAGGAGATATATCTTCAAATCAAAAGGCATCGATGAATGGGAAAAAGAAAGAGTGGTGATCAGCAAGCTCTTTTAAGCAGTATAATTAATTCATGATTTCAGAATCGTAATCTATTGTTTCAAAATTATGAATAATTTCAGCTAGTATAATAAGTGATCATTTGGATCAGTAACTCCAAACAAGAGGAAATAAAGGGATAGATCGTGGCAGATGAAGAGGAGAAGCACTTACAGACCAGACAGCAATAAGGTAAGTAACTATTTTATAAATTTAAATAATAGATAAGTATTTATAAAATTCAAATAATAGGTTTGATAAATACTTATGTATTTAGAGAATGGTGTTTAATAAATACATTATGAAGTTAGATTTTGATGTTTAATATATATATATATATTTAATGTATACGATAAATATAATTATATCAAATGCAATATGTTTTCTGTATATCTATGATTCATGTGTTGATAGATATATTTTGGTAATTGATAAGTGTATATATATATATATAATATATCATTTACAGCTCTCCAATAATGATGCTTGTAGCAACTATTGAGCCTTATAAGTAATAATGAAGCTATTATGATAAATAGTATAATAGTATATCATCTTTGGGATCTTGAAAGATGTTTAATATCTAATGTACTTATGAAATATATTAAAGAAGAATCATTCATAGTGAGTGATAAGGAGGAAATGAATAATCCTTTGACAAGAATGAAATATTTATATCATCTTTGAACTTATTAGATGTTATTACTGAAATTTATTGATCTCTAACGTTCCTAATGTCTCTTTGAGAAACACTTTGACAGTAAGATTTAGGTTCAAATGCTTCCACTAGAAAGGGGACATTACAACAAGCTTGGCAACTATGAGCGAGAAATTTTTGGCAAGATTCAAGCCCACTGAAGACAGGCACCTATTGTTCGCCCAACTCACAAATTCAAAGATAACACAACGAACACATGAGGGATTTTGTAGCAAGATTTAATCGTCTTGTTACAAGAATTTCTTCTACACTCCATCCATCACCAGAGATTCTGATAAGTTGTTTCATAAATGCTCTTCCATCAGAGATAGCCTTCTTCCTCAAAACGGTGAAACTAATAGAGTTGAAGAGTGCACAAGAACACGCCATCAAGTTGGAGGATAATATGATCACTTCCGGCCTGATGAAAACAGATTCTATCAGATTTCCAATTCAGCAACCGTACCAGCCAAAGAGAGACAATCTTCAGCCACGGTTGCCAACATCTCCATCAAGACCAATGATTGAAGCTGCACACAGTGCAATATTTTGTCCTTTCCACGACACTGATGCACATACTGGATCCACATGTCCAGAGAACTTGAGAATGATCCAAATCATGGGATACACTAAAGCTACTCCCAATTCTAGTTTTGTACCTACACCAAGTTCGAAGGTTGTTAATTGGGTAAAATTGTGGTTTAAGATTACGATAGAATCTTGTGTTTGTATTTGGTTTATAGAGTCCCTCAGTTTTTACCTAGAAGTGTCAATCCGGGGTTGTAAACTAATGAAAGGTATAGTGGTTGTTTGCTCAAGGGATGAAGGTGGTAAGTCAAGTGGGAATGTATGCATATACAAGTCTAAATAAACCAATAAAGATTAATACACACTTCCTTAAATTGTATTAAAATAGAAAGACCTATTTTAAACTCTTATCTACTCTAGCAATCTTAACTCAATTCTACTAATACATGCTTTATATCATAATATCATTAACAGTGATAAAAAACCAGAATTAATTACTGAAATCACACTAATGTAATGCAGGCATCAGGAGTTGTGTATTCGAGCAACAGAACCTCTGTGTCCTGGCGACAGGATACAATAAGCCTAACAGATTATTTGCAACATTTCTAAAAACATATTATATACCATTGTCATGTTTCTATCCCGCGGCCTGTATCCATACCAAACATTAGTAATACTTAAATCGCTTCACTCTTTATGAATATAATTGAGACTCATTCATTACAACGCGCATACTATGTTATTAATATTAATGAAGTTGCACACAAATCAAATAACTGCTAATACACAGAACAAACGCAAATACTACCTCACACAGCAGTAAATAAGATAACTCCGAGCAATGGCAGGGAGCGGGCCCTTTCCCTCAACTGATTGAATGGAGTGGAAACGCTAAGATACTTGCAGCTTAGTCTTTCAACAATACTATGTATTAATTCAAACTTGCAGAACAGAATTCAGATGTTCTCCTGCTCGTAGAAGAGCATATATAAAAGTCTTAATACAAAACTGAGTGCTTAGAATATCATGTCCACCGATCATACGTGGATAACAAAATGTTTACCAATATATGAAAAATAGTAATATGGCCTACGGCCTACTATTTTTCAAAAGCTATTAACCGATATCAATCCTAGTCACTAACTTATTAGCTAAGACTATACTAGGAGACAGCCACCGAATGAAAACTAGTAAATCACATGGGAATTATTGTCTTCATGCTTCGCCCCTTTTTAACCTGTTTCACACAACCACCACAATTAGTGCTTATAAACGGCTTATAAACGGTTGATTACCTAAGAGTTTGCATATCATTTATATTATATCGATTCACTTTGATTCTAACAAATATTATGGCAATAAAGGAACAATAGGCCAAAAGGGTAAACTATTGTGGACACAAAACCAAACAAACCAAGATAATAATTAAGACAACTATTGACCTCATTAGTTGTCTTACCACAAACGGGCAACTTCGTTGGCAACTTCACAGTGAGATACTTTGATAAAGAACCCGCCAATCAAGAACAAGAAGAAGAATACTGTCAGTATGCTCCTGCAATGAATCATGAGAATGTTTCAACGCCTATGTTCACACGTGCTCAGCACTTCAAAGCACAAAAAGAGGAAAGGCGGAAATCAAATGAAGAGGGTAAACAAGTGCCTCTCACTTCTAAACCCAAATCTTCACAGGAGATTACTATCCCTGTTGCTCAAGAGACGTCTTCAGAAAATTTTGACATCGTAGCTTCCATGATGAAGACCAAGGTACAAATCTCTCAACTAGAATATCTTCAAGATCATCCAGAAGAACTAGATTGGATTCTCAAAGTTGCAAAGAAGCAGGTTGTGCTCAAGTCATCTGTTCCAGCTGAAGCAAAGCCTGAAATGGGTCCTCGTAATTGTGTGACTCTGTCAGAGATAGAAACTGAAGACCATTAACATTTCTTGTTCTGAAAAGAGACTGAAAAAGGATACAAAGTCATGGACAATACAGTTTGATGGAGGTTGTTTAAATACAAATACAGAAGTAGGGGAATTGATAATCTCCCCTAAAGAACAGTTGAGCCTAGTTGCAAATTTCCTACAATTGGAATTCACTAAAGCTGAAAAAGAGGTGTTTTTGCAAGGCCTCAAAGATGTCGAGGACATGGGAATCAAACTCCTATGTGTTAAAGGTGATGTAGAGCTGATCGATGAGCCAGTCAAAGGATATTTTCATGTCAGAAAAGATCACCTACGGCATTACAGAAATCAAGTTTGAAACTCGATCAACTGGTTTGAAGAATCCAACATCACGAGGATGGACTAGAGCAGAACTAATGCCTCAGGGGTATCAGCTTTCCCATTTGCATCATATTCTATTTTTTGTCAAAGTACCTTTGCTTGGATATATGAATACCTAAGAATCTTCATTCTAGAAGGATTGCCTCCTCCAATGCTCATCAGAAGAGAAGTAAATCCTTTCAAGAAAAAATAACATCAGTGGGAGGCTCTTCCCGCTACCATGCAGCAAACAATATCAAAAGCACTTCATTCCTTCGGGGGTGGAGTGAATTTTCTTTAAGTAATGATTTATTTATGCTTTTTCGCTATGTCGTAATGTGTTTCCCCATTCAATGAAGTTATGTCGTGTTTTAGGTGATTTAGGTAGTCTTGTTTTAGGTGATTAGGAAAACTCTAAGTATATTAGGTGATTAGGCAAAGAGTCCTGACTCCAATTCTCAACTGATAAGTCAATGGTCTACAAAAACACAAAGAATCTTGGTTCTCCTATGTCGTAAGTATCCAACATGGTCACCAGACGGAGCCCAATGTTGTACCCAAACCAAATTTTTTGCTTCATTAAAGCATTTTGCTTAAAATGGTCTAAATCTTGTAAAAGTGACGTCAAAACTCTGTTTTTGGGCAAATCAAGTATGGATTTTGAGTTAGTTTGATGTCAAGAAGATACTGGAAAAATTTGAGAAAATTGGAAATTATGGTTTCAAGCACCCCTGTTTCAGGTCGCGAAACCCTAAAAATTAAAACTTGTTAGAATTTATTAAAATTAATTTTGATTGGCTTATTTCACATCACAATCATAGTGGTGAGGTCAGTTTTAGTTCAAAGTTAGTTTCAGTCTAGTGGGTAGTTTTCACTTTTTTAGGAGAAAGTTAGGACCTATGAGGTCGTCAATGGCAGTTGGCTAGTACCAGGTGTTAAAAATCTAAGCCTGAAACTCAAAGTAGAACATTCTATGATGAAAGATGTTGAAAAAGATGCTTCATGGCGAAGGGCATTTTCACATGATGAAAGTGCAAAAATATTCTAAGTCTAGAAACACTTCATTTTGTAATGTGGGAGATGCGCAATCAACATGCAAATCAACTTTACAGTGTCCGTACATGTGAAAATGGCGAAATATAGTCACATACATGTGTCAGTAGAAGTAATGCTTCTACGTGGTCAACTCAGCAACCAACACGGTGTTCGTGAAGCGCAAAATGGAGGAAAATATCAAGTCCAAAGCAAATTTGCGTCCCTATAGCTCAAGGGCGCCCTTCAATTTGAAGACTCGGATTAAGTTGTTTCTACTTGCAAATATATTCTTTATCTTCGGTTTTCAATTAGCTTTCCAGCAAGCTATCAAGCAAGTCAATTCGACTTGCAGAACTCTGACAATCGAAGGCGGAAGCGGAAGTTACGAAGAATTTGCACATCACAAAGACAGTCAAATTTGCTGTTTTTATTCCCCTGTAGCCCAGGAGCACACTTGAATTAGACATGTCAGATGAATGGATTTGCAGATTCTGCTTTCGGGGAATATTTTCTAATTCAACTCAGCGCCACGATGCATCCATTCGCAAGATCGTTAGATGTGCTGACTGACTGTGGCAGTTGTTCCAGCGAGCACGTAAAATGGAGGGAAAATAAAAATGAAAATATCAAACTGTACTTCTATAGGACAGGGGCGCCTAGCCTTTTGGCCAGCTAGATGAGGTTTTTAGCATTCGTCGTCTTCACGAGACTTGTGCAGAATCCTCCTAGCTATTCAATGAATCCAACCGTCAGCCCTCAAGGTTTGTCAAACGCCCGTGAGTGAAAAATTAGCAAAAACTGTTGAAGAATAAAAACAAGCAAAAAAATGGCTAAGTATGGAATTTACATACTCCCTTGGAAAAGGTTCCCTTCTACTGGAGGTTTTAGAAGTAGTTTTTTCGCTTCGTCACTTTCAGGAACATCTCTTCCAAGTTGTTCCAACTTCGCGATGAGATCAACGACGTGTGCATCAAAGCAATCCAGCTCCCGATATCAAGGGTCAAAGTACAACGTTCAATTGAAAGTTGCAATGTGCAAAATCATTCTCAAGATGGTAGTTGCGCCTCTGCAGGCCAGGGGCGCCCTTGCATTTGAGGGCATTAAACTCACTTTCAGACGCTCTACATATAGTCATTGTTTGCGGAATTCTTCTAGCTACGCGATGGATCCAACATCCAGTTGACGGGAGTCATCTTTCACCAACAATGGTAGATTGAAGCACGAATTGACAAAACAGGAAAATGGTTGTCTGGTGTCCTGTACATTATTTTAATAAAAGGCGACTTTGTTTTTGAGGCACCAAACGTGGTTTTTAACACTTGTAGCTCCAAGAAAACATTTCATTAGAGTAGTTCTGGCCATAGTTGGCAGACTCGCAGAAAACTCGCGAGTTTTTTTTAAAAACAAGTTTTTCTGAGTTTAACTCGCGAGGACGAGTTTTTCCGAGTTTTTTCAAAAAACTCGAGAGTTTTTGCCGAGTTTTTCGAAAAAACTCAGCTTTGCAAAAAAAAAGTATTTTTTAAGTTTTCGAGTTTTTCCGAGTTTTTGGCGAGTTTTTGGCGAGTTATAAAAAACTCTCCAATTTTTGGCTTGGCGAGTTTTTCTTTGGGGCGAGTCTTCCAACTATGGTTTTGGCTTTGCAGTGGATGTATCAGCTCAGCTCCAGCATCAACCGGGCATCCGGAAATCAAAGTTCAAAAGAGGCTACAGTGCTGTTTTCAACGAACTACAAAATAGGAAGTTAGCTAAAAATCTCTACTTTTGAAGGGGGTGCCTAGAAAGTCAAACTTTGACTTTTCAGGATCAGTAAAATATTCTAAGCCGACCCAGAGAGAGAGAATTCAGTTAACTCAATTAAAAAATATTAAATCTTCAGTTTCAGTAGTCAACTTTGATAAAGGCAATTTTCTTCAATACTTAAAAAATCGGCACCTATTATGAGACTCAATTGCAATTCGCATGGTTGAGTTAAGCTGAATATTTTAATATTTTAATATATTTTGAAACTCCAAGTCAGTTTCTATTGAACTGAGTGAGGTCCAATTAGATAATTCCTTTCCAAATCAGAGTTTCTAGTTGCAATTGGCGCCTAAACCCTCAAAATTCTTTATTAATATGCAAAAGGCGTCCATTTCTCTCACCACAAGTTGAGTGCAAGCGAATTTCTTCATTGTGCAAGCGAATTTTCTCACTGTACAAGCATTCGAAAGCGCTACAGATATTATTTTTCAGATTTCCTTGTAGATACAGGTCCAGATTAATCAGGAGACTTCAAACAGGCATGGCGATTTTTGCAGAAGCAAAAACATAAAACTTCTATATTTTGTCTTAAATTCTTCTATTCTTGTCTTAGGTTTTCTTCGCATGTCCAAGATTTGACGACTTTTGACAATTTTGATCATCTAGATTGGGTGTGCACGGTTTTCTCTACAAAACCCATGTGTTAGAATTTTTCAGGAAAATTTGCCTCGAAGCTTCAATTCTCGAAGCTTTGTTTTTCTCAACTGAAATTCCTTTGCATGGTAGAGTAAAAGTCAATATTTTTCAAAATAGAGGATCTGGGTTGGCTTAGAATCACTTTTTGCACAAAACCCATGTTTTTGTTTTTCTCGAAAAAATTGCCCTCTGAAAACCCTAAAACCCCTGCTTTTCTCGACTAAAAAGTCTTTGCATGTCAAGCTAAACAGCGCTTTTTCACAATTCTGACATTGTGGGTTGTCTTAGAATCACTTTTTGCACAAAACCCACGTCTCAGAATTTTTCGTGAAAGTTGCCCTCCGACAGGATATTTTTAGCCTCACTAGGAGACGTTTTAGCTTTCTGGAGAAAGTTGTCATAACATAGACATGTTTACAGTCAATAGACGAGTTTTTTAGAATGCAGTACACACAAATTGAATTCAAGACTAAGTCAGTCTTGGTTCATGGCTTCACCAGAACAATTGACACAGATTTGCATAAAGTGCTTCTAGAGGCTATCTTGGATCCGATTAAGATAAATCAAGCAATACTTCAAACCATCGAAGAATAGAGGGTTGCTAGAAGCGGCTTCACTCCCTATTTCAATTCAATGCATAGAATTCATGGTGTCTTGTGTCGAGTATTACAATTCTACTACTCAAGAAATTCAGTCAATAGATGGACAGGTGATTTGCAGTCTCAGGCCTCGGGACATTGAGAGATGTTTTGGTATTCCTCAGCATCCGAACAGATTGGTCATTACCATGAATCAGTGTGAGAAGGAATTCAACACTGAAAAGGACATGTGTCAGAGCAAAATGGCAGCAAGGTGGCTAAAACAAAAGAAAGTTAAATTGCCAAACAATGTGGGTCACGGAGAGTTCAAAGATGACTATGCAATTTTGATCACTCTTCTTAATCGTCTTTCCGGTCATGCAAATGCCAACAAATTCCAGCCTTGGATGTATTACATCCTCGCTCAAATTATTTCCAGGCGAGAACATTACGACTGGGCCTCTTTGATTAGCGACTTTCTCCACAAGTAGATTATCGGTTTCCTAGTTGCCCACCAATTTAATATGTGTCTGCATCTCGTATACTTCATTGCTTACCAAGGTCAATTTAGAGGGTTGAACACAGTGGGGATTCTCAGTGTACAGAAGGTTTATCAATACTACGACCAGCTTCAGTTCACAAAGTCTGAGCGACATTTCAAGCGTGTGCAAGAAGCATTCTTGATGTACACAGTGAGGAACCTGTTGTGACCTTTTCACACATCGCCCCATTCAAAATGGGGACCCCTAATTTTTGCTCCATTCTGGTCCTTTTTGGCTTTGGTTTTCTCTCTCTCTTTGTCTGTTTCTTTTCTATGGTCTGCCTTTTCAGGGACGTTCCCGTCTTTGAGCTTAAACGTAAAATTTGACCAAGTCTGAAATTAGGGTTTCCATCCTTTTGGTCAATCCGAGGTCGAACAAGGTGAATAAATTGAAAATAAGGACTAACATTGAGGTCAGTATGCTTCCAGCAGGCTTCCACTGAAATTTCATCAAATTCTGACTGCTTACTATTTTTAGTAAGTGTGCAATTACAAGCAATCCTTCAACATTTTTGGGGTTTTAACAGTCACACTACATTCAGAACACATCAAGTTGCTCGTGTGCAAAATTTGAGCTGAAACAAACAACTTTCTATTTTTAGCAGTTCAGCTTCCGGAGCAAATTTCAAGGCTTGGATACAGAGTTTTTAAACGCATGTCTAGAGATTCCTTCTAGGTTTTCGGAGATCTTCGCAACGATATAACATGCAAAATGAGACGACAACTTTCAGAGTTCAGCCTTCCGAGGCTATTTTTAGGGTTTGCATGTCAGGGTTTTCTTTGCATGTCTGCATATTCCTTATGGGTTTTTCGAGAGCTTCGCAGTGATATGACATGCAAACAGAGATGATCACTTATTAAGGAACTTGCTATTTTTAGCAGATACATCCTGGCAGCCACCTCCCAGCACTTCAGAATCACGAGTTGATCGCAATGCAGCAGAAACGAGAACAAACGAAGATCATTTGATATGCATGCAGAACAAATTAGGGTTTCTAGCTTCGGGACCTGAAAAGAGGGGTAAAAAGTCAAAATTTTCGAAAACCGGTGTATACCACCGCGATCAGCATCCTTCAAGCTATCTGCTGGTAAAATTTGAGGGCAAACGGAGCACTTACTATTTATAGTAAGTCATTTTGGAAACGGGCTAAAAATAGCAAGTCAGCCGCATGCACCAGTGTCAGTAGGCAGGTCATGTGGTGAGGAGCGCCTCATTCAAATTTCAGAGCAAACAGAGTTGTGGAGGTTCCAGAAGCAAGCAGTTACTATTTATAGTAAAACACCTCCAGAAATATGTTATTTTTAGCAGATCAACTCAGAATAGCAGTGTCAACGGATTGTTGAAGTCGTGAGGATCCAGTGTTCAAAATTTCAAATCATTCTGAGCTTCAAAGGTGCAAGAATTGAGGAGCTTACTATAAATAGCAGGCATGGATAAGCTGGGGAAGGCGAAGAAAAAATGGCTAAGTGTTGGTCCCGTCCTGCAGCTACCTGAGAATGCGCCCAAGTTGATGAAGGAGAATGAAAAATTTTCTAAGTCCAAAACTCATCCTCTTGCCTAGCTAAAATGCGCCCATACAAGAGTAAGCTTGATAAAGTCAAGGAAAGTCAACATGTTTCATCCTCCTGCTTATCCAAAATGCGCCCACCTTGAAAGTTTCATGAGAAAAAATGGCTAAGTTGAAAATTCGTCCTCCACCACCCCCTCAAATGCGCCCATCCTTCAACAAGCATCAAATGCGCCCATGCAAGGAGAAAGTCAAAAGGGTCAACAAGTTTCATCCTTCTCCCTAGCTAAAATGCACCCAAAAGAGGGCATGTAAGGACAAAAAAGAGAAGTTGAAGGGTCACAGGAGGACGTGGTATCAATTCTCATCCCTCACACCTTGAGAAATGCGCCCAAAATGCAAGTGAGTCAAAGGGGTCAACAAATTTCGTCCTCCTTACATGCCTAAATGCGCCCAAATGGGGCCATGTGAGGACAAAATAAGGGAGGTGAAGAGTCACATGCTAAGGCGTGGAAATTTAAAATCCTTCTCACCCTCCTATATGCGCTCATCCTCCTCCTAGGCTCAAATGCGCCCAAAAGAGGGCATGTGAAGACAAAACGAGGAAGCTCAAGAGTCACATTGAAGTTTCATTCTTCTCTCTCTCTCAAATGCGCCCATGCAAAGTCAAAAGTCAAGAGTGTTTGAATGTGTTTCATGCAAAATGCGCCCAAGGTAAGTGAAAAGGTGAATAAGGAGTGTGGGGGTGGAATTTAAAAAATTAATGTTGCCTAGGCATTGGAAGTGAAGTCTTCTAGCAAGGGTAATATGCGCCCAAGGCACAAGGAGGAGGGATTTAAATGTTCTAGGCGTTGAAGGTGCTAGGTGATGAAAGTTTTTTTTTCAAAGGCAGGATGAATATCCTTCTTCACACATGATATGCGCCTAAGGTGGTGAGTAAAAAAATAAAATATTGCTAAGGCGTTGGAGCTTTAAATAAAAATGTATTTCAAGTGTGAAGTAAAATGCAAGGTGGTGAATGAAAAATAAAATATGCTAGGCGCCTTCATGAAAAATAAAAGTGAAGTTGATGAAATTTCCACCACTGGCAAACGCATAAAAATTTCTAAGGCAAATTTTCAAAGTGCAAAGTGATTCAAAAATTTCTCTAAGGCAAAACATTTTCTTCCTTAGAAAATACGCTTGGACATCAAGGTGATGAAGTTCTTCTTGAAGCACGAGCAAATTTTCCAGTGATGAGGTCAGAGATATTGGCATTGCAGAACGATTTAAAAATTTCTCAAGTCAGAGCAACAGAGATGAGGAAACGGGTTAAATTTCACAAGGAAATAATTTTCTAAGGTTCAAAATTTTAAAAAATTTAATGAACCCGTTCGTTGAGTACCCATGGATTCGACAAATTCTGGAGAAAATTTTCTTCTGGGTACTGGACGTTTGTGATGAGAAATGGATTTATATGTCTTCCGCACTTCGCCAAGGCCTTCAGCATGAAGAATTTAATCGGTGCTCGAGTTGTGAATTTTCCTAAGAAATTTTTTTAAAATTTTCTAAGGCAAAGTGAATAAAATGTGTTTCAAGATGAATTCCTCCAGACAACGAATTTGAAGTGAATTGCCTAGATGATTTCGATCGAATTCTTCATAGATGAATTTTCCAGAGTGTCAGAGGTGATTAAAATTTAAAATTTGCAAGACAGAACTTCAGCTGGCGAATAGAAATTGTTAAATTGATGAGTTTAAATTAAATATTTTCAAAGTGAATTCAAAAGATGCCAGTCAAAGTTGAACTTCTAGAAGGTTGAGATTCTCGGACAAGTGTCGGAAATGCCAGGGAGGGAAAATTCGAATTCTTGAAGTGGAGTAGTGGAAATTTAATGCATTAGCTATACTTAGCTCCTTCTAGAATTCGATTTTTGCTATAAAATTGAGAAGTTTCTCACTTCTTTTTCACAGTTGAAGAAGTTTGAATTTGCTTGTGAGTTGTTGAAGCTCGATTTTGTTACTAAAGTTTAAAGTTGCAATGCAAGTGGAGGAATTTCGATTTGAAGAAAGATATTGCTGAAGCTGGGGGTGCGCACTTGCTAATTTGCTGAAAGAGTGAAGTTACTGAAATCTGCACTTTGCTAAGTCTCTTGAAGTTGCTGATTGCAAGAGTGAAGTGGGCAATCTTATTAAAGCTTGAAGTTGCTAAGTTGCTGAAGTTAAAGCTTACTTAAAAAAAATTTCTAAGTATTGAAGTTCAAAATCTGTTGAAAAGAAGAAGCTGAGGTTTGCGAATAAGAAATGTTATTGCAGCTTCTCGAGTTCTTGAAGTCGACTGGTAGCCCCTGCACAATGTTTTATTTATTTTATAAATTAATATGCTGATGGATGTTTATTATGTTGCAGATGGCTAAGGCAAAGACAACTGGCAAGGACAACAATGGTGCATCCAGGCAAGCTGTTATAAAGAAACTGAGCAAGACATTTATGCCAGAGTCAAAGTTCACTTCAAAGTTGGGCAAGCTGACTGATACAAATTTAGGCTCTGTCAACTTGGAGACTTTCAGGAAAAGAATGTTGGGATTTGGTGGTCATCAACCTTCAAACGCTTCACACAACATTATTCGAAGTGGGTTATATGCAGCTGCTGGTTTCCCACCAGCCATTCAGTGTTCGGAGCTGATGATGGAGTGCGCCAACTGTTACGAGAAGGATCACAAGTCAATCATGTCACTAGATGGACAAGTGCTTGCCAACCTCACTCCTTCGGCTATTGGCGAGGCTTTTGGAATCCCAGTGCACAGGAACATGATTTACAAGTCCAGAGAACGAGCTGAACGAATGTATGCTTCAGCATTCGAGAGATGTACAGCGACAATTAATACTCAGTGGATGAGCAACCCTAGGCCCTCTCGGACGAAGTTGCCAAAGCAAATCATAGCTGATGACTTGAAGCAGGAGTACTGTGATCTTGTCATGATGTTGAGCAGAGTTGGAGGTTGCCCGCAATCGTTTATTTTCGAGCCATGGATGTTCTACTACATCAACCTCGTGCTGGAAGGAAAGGATTACGTCAACTGGGCTGCAATGATCAGTGACAACTTGCACGAGCAGCTCCTAAGCCTAAGAAGAACGAAGACATTTTATATGAGCTCTTACATCATTTACATGTTGGCTCGTATGACAAAGTATGGAGGAATTTCATACAAGGAACCTGTTGGTTGTGGCTATCACCAGTTTAAAATTCATGAGGCTTGTCCGCAGTTGCATTTGACAAGTACCACTCATTACAAGCATGCCAATGACGCCTTCACCATGCACATCACAAGAACGCTTCAGGAGCGGATACATCACAGGATCTCGAGAGAAGCCCAATAATTGATTGAAAGGTATGGGTGCTGGTTAATACAATTTCCGAAGTTTTCTTACATAAGGTTGCAAGGATTTTCTTCATATCCATATAGACTGCCTAAGTACCCAACCAACAAAATATTGATGTTAGAGATATCTAGGCAATTGGTTGCCTACGATAAGATTCAGAAGAAAAAGAAGGGAGGTGTTGACTTCCCAATTGTCATGGGCAATTCCGATGAGGTGTGTCCTTCATTACAGGCAGCTAGAGAAGCCGAGAGCGAGCTTCAGTTTTATCACTTTTCCTATCACACCAGCCGACAGCACTATGATCCGCATAACATCAAATGGGTACTGTCAGAAGAATTTAAACATAAGGCAAATATTGGGGATTATTGGGCCGATGCATCGGACGAGGCTGAGGTCAGGAAAAGAATGTTCTCTCGGTTGCCGATAAATATGATCAGGAGTGTGAAGTTGTTTCGGTACCAAACCAGGTAAATGAGGACATGGACGTTGTCCATCCAGATTATGCAGCAGTAAGAGATACTCCACTTCCACTCCCAGATTGGTCAGAACCTGAGATTGCAGATTTGGACACACTTTCTATTCCAGTCTTGACACTTACCAGGGCATGGGTTGACAGGCGTGTGAGTAGGCTAAAGAGAAAGTCGATTGCTTTGACTTACAATTTGATGGGAGATCACAGGACACCCACCACCAGCAGGAAGAAGCAAATCACATGAGGACCGGAATCTAGAAGGAAAGAGCCAGTTCGGCAGGAGCTTGTTCAGCCGGAGCCTCCAAGAGTTGCAGTTGAATCACCTACGCCATTGGAGACACGTTCTCCAAGCATACAGGAGGTTTCCTTATTTGCTGATCAAAGGAATGCATTGAATCAGAGGCAAGCGGTACAAGAAAATAATCAGCCACCACGGAGAGAGTCAGTTGGCCAGAGCGTCAATGCACCTAGTAGAGTTGATCAGCAGACTGATGAGGGGACTGCTACTGACCCTCAGTTTCAGCATGAGTTGGAGACGGCTTTGGAGGATGATGATGATATAGTTTCAGGAGATACTCAGCCACTTGAGGACGATGAGCCTCACCAGAATGATGTAGAAGTTGAACAAGTCCGAGAAGTAGAGGCACAAGAACAGCAGCCATTTGATATACAGTATACAGTACCTGATTGGCTCAGAGAGAGGATGAGAAGGAGCCCCAGCAAAGAGATTGATCCAGCAGTTGAGATGGAAGAGTTTTTGAACAGGATCAGCGCGCCTCCACAAAAGAAGAGAGCACGGAAGTTTTCAAAGATATCCACTGAAGAGGATGGCTCTCGCACCCTTCACATGGCAGTGCCATAAGTTGATTGTGACCGAGATGAAGCAGTACTAGAAAACTACGTGGTCACAACTTTGGAGTTAGGACGCCCCACAAGTGCACAGATTGTAGAGGAGTGTGATAACTCCTACCTCGCCCTCAAGGACAGATTATTTAAAAAGGAAGGAAAGTATAAAAAGTTGAAAAGAGAGCATAAGGCTTTGATAGGATATGTGCAGCAGTTGTCTCGTCCTCGTGGACAGGAAATTCCAGTGATAGAGCTTCCACCTAAGATACCTAGAGAGTCAATCAGTGGCTTGTTGGAATTAGGGAAGATGGCACAGGAGGCAGATAAGTGGGTCACAGAGGTTCGTGCTGAGACAGAAAAGTTTATGGAGGACCTTGCTCTTGCTTTTCAACAGGCCTCTAGTATTTTGGCACGAATCGAGGCGGTTGATCAGGCCTGGGGAGATGCTTCTGTTTATCAGAGCAAGGTTATTCAGCGTCTTGAGGCATCGAGGCATGTTCCTTTGCGGTTGCTGATTGATGGAGGGGTCATTGAGGAGAATGAAAGGTACGACTTTTCTAGATGGTATTCTTCAGCAATCACGGGACGTGGTTTCTTCAACGCAGCACAGGCGGATTCAACTAGAGTACGGAAGGCTATGGCCAATATCATTGATGGAGTCCAGAATACCTTTGAGGCCATATTTGCTAGGCGACTGAATCCAGATGAGGTGACTATTGATAATTTGAGGGGTAGGCTGGTGCCTTTCTTTTCAGAGGTGAAGACCTTCGTACATGATGACTTTGAGAACACTCTACTTTCTCCAGCTTGATCCAGAGCACGCAGGATTCTTTAGTTTCTTGGAGAAAATCTTGTGCACGGCATGAGACGTCAATCACGGTGTTGGAGTTCCAGCTTGATTGCATTCCACCTATTTCAGTTCAGGAAGTTGAGGTTGTACTTGGCAGGTTCATTGAGTTTGCAGCCAGAGAGAAGGAGACTGGGAATGCACTACTGGACGAGGATCTTCTAGAAGACTGATTGTGGGCATTAATTGCCTTTACTATTTTGGGAGTGAGTGGGAATCTTTGCTCATTTATTGCACCACTCCCCATTCTAGCAGTTTTTAGGGTTAGGGCTGAGGTGGCTTAATCTTAGCCACTCTTTTGATTGTAATCTTAGCCGTCCATTGGATTGGGCTATCTATAAAAGGGGGAGTCCCCCTCATTTGTATCTCATTAGATTAGAATCAGATTGGAGATCAGACTAGAGCAGAGAGTGATAGTATAATTTTGTAGCTTAGCATAGCATAGTGTGGAGAAGAAAGAAAGTTTTCCCTTTGAAAACATTTGTGGAGATTGTTGGTAAAACTTTCATGATAATAGATCTTTTCATTGATGGTGGAATTTATCTTTGTCATGGATAGCTAGCAAGGTCTCTTCATCCTTCCGGATCCAAGTAGCTCATAGTAGCATAATTTTCATTTCATGCAAGTAATTTACTTTGGATGTGTGGTGTTTTATTGAGGTAGCTTCATTTCATTCCATACCACTAGCAACTTGTTGATGACAAGCTCGCCTTGCGTGGTCGACTGGAAATTATCTTGAGTTTAACTTCGATTGTGATTTGCATGCTTATATGCGTCGTCTTGATGGTACATGTATGCTAAATAGTAATCTGAATATCTTTTGCTATCCCTTTGAAAATTGCACCAATTTTGTTGAAGCTGTCTGACGTGAGGCTAGGTGAAATTCGGTTGAAGTCTGCTGAAATCGAGCTCCACATCTTGCATTTAGAATAGAATTTAGAATTTTCTCACCCTTACACTCATTTACTTTCCGTTCATCTTTGGTTAGTTTTAGGAAAACGTACTTATTGCTAAATCATCCGCATTATACAAATCCCTTCCAATCCTCCATTTGTTGTTAACTGCAAGAATCTTGAACAATTGTGTAAGTCCCCTCATGAAAACAGCAATTCACATCAAACCAATTGAGGGTATTCTAAATATTTTGGAACCTTGGAGTTGAACGTGCGAACTTTCTTGCAATCTTAGTGGACGAAATACTTTGATCAAGAGAGAATGGAGTAGCCTTCGGACTATTTTGTTCTACTGATTGGTGTGGTCACAAAAATCACATCAACAGAACCTAGACTAGGAATTGCATGTTTGTATCTCAACGGTTGCCAAAGCAGCAATGGTTGAATGGGCGGACCAGTTCATTCAGTTCTCTACTTACACCTACATCCGTGTCTACGGATATACAGGAAATCCAGCCATGCTACTTCGTTATCCTTCGGATAAGACAGTTTTCATGGAATTTTTGAAGCAATTGTACGATGTTCATTCACATTTGTGACACAAGTGCAAGTCAGCTGCCAACTTTCTATTACAAATGGGAATCTACTAGTGCAAGACAACAGTTGACGCCAAGGCTGTAGGTCATGAGTTAGAGAAACTTAATCCTAAATACCTTGTTGATGCACAAAGATATGACCCTTGGGGTTGTTATTCAACACGCCTTGGCGATTGCACTTACCACAAGCCTACAATGGAGGATTATGTGGTCAATTGCGAGGATGAGTTCGAGGTGCGTCAGTGCAGCTATAGCAGGTTCTCCCTCTCACAAATTTTTGTCTTCATGTCAGAGGATGTGGGAGGATTGTCAAATGATGATGGGGATGTACTTCCTCAATTCTTCAGAGAACAGGTTGATACGTAGCCACTTTCAGTTGTCGATTGGTTTGCCAAGGAATACTCATTTGTCAAAGAGAGATCAAGTAGAGTCATTCAAAACAATATACTCTACTTGGATAGCAAAAAGACAAGGAGGGCAATCATGCCAAGAACAGAGCCGCCACCGGTCGAATCTTCACTGCCATCCTCATCAAAACCAAAACAAAAGAAAAGGAGTAATCCTCTTAAAAGAAACAAGGTGTCTGACCATTCAAAAGGAAAGACACTTGTTATAAAAACACGTGGAGATGGCCACGAATACAGTTCGGAGCATGCCAAAGCCAAAGGTACAGCCTCCCATGCCATCACCTACACCACAGCAGCCTCATGTTCTAGTTCACATTGATTTGGAGCTAGACTCGCCACCACGTAGTGATACCTCTACACATTCCCGCTCATCAACACTTCCTATGACTAGCACCGACCCTTCCAGTGAGATTAGTTGAGACTTGTCTTGGCTTGAGAATCAACTAGGTAGGAAGAGGAGGCAGCCATCTTACAAACTTGACTCCTCGGGTTTTGATCATGTCTATCAAGATGCTCCAGATAAGAGAATAAAGAAGCAAGTTCATGTAGAGAGGAACGCTGACAAGGAGATCATAATAGAGACCGTTGCACCTCCAAAGGGCAAGAGCTTGAACGAGGTAGAAGTTGAAGACTTCAATGTGATAAAGGTCAACCTTGGTAGAAGCACAAACCAAACAGAGGTTGATTTCCTTCAGGTTGCAACAAATAGCATTAAGGATAGGGTGATAAAAGACGAGGAAGACAAGGCAGCCCTCAAGGCTGAAATCCAGCAGCTTTGTCAGTATATCTCTAACCTCGTGCATAGAACTGAAAATGTCACCGCTTCACTCCCACAGATGCTAGAGCTACCAGCAGAGTAGAATCAACTTAATTAGCTAGTTGTATACGAGAAGCGCCTGATAGATTGGGAAGAAGAGTTCGTCACAAAGGGCCGCTTTGTACTCACAGAATTATATCAATTGAGATACAACGCCCGCGAAGTCCGTCTACAAATCCAACATGCGGAGCGAGACTTGGCGGTCGACAGACCCAGAGATGAAATCATGATCTCTCATCTAAGGATGGCATATGACTCGGTCATCAACGAAGAAGATAAACAAGCTATTTTTAGTTAGAGGACACAGTTGATCTTCCAGGCAAAAATATAGGATACAATGGCTTCAGAGTTGGCTGAGAGCAAAGAACACGTGACTAGTGCACTCCAGTTTGTGAGAACTTTTGTGTCTCGAGTTCCTTGCTAGTATCAACGTGAGGGTGGTGTAATGAACCAGACCAATTTTTTTCGATTTTTGCCAAATTACACAACAATGCAGAAGGCACCCGTTAGGGTTAGATAAATCAAACCAGCAGTTACAATATAACTCTTTGCCAAGAATGCGCCCTCAATCTCAACAAGAGAGAGGCTGTCATATGGCAAGAGGATCGTCAGTACAATAAATCAGAACTGCAACTGAAAGTAACTCAACACCAAGTATGTGCTACCCAAACCAGAATGGAATGAGGCGACCATATGGTGGAGATTTAAAGAAATACAAATGCAACTTCGAAATAAACTCAACACCCAGAATGTGCTTTCAAACCCGGAGTGGGAATGGAGCTACCATAGGGCGGAGATGTATGATATTACAATGCAAATCAAAGTAAATAGGCGGCAAGCCAGCCTCTTCCACTTATTCAGTGGGCAATTACAAACATGATAAGCAAAACTGAGAGAAATGCTGACAGTACTACTGTTCAGCTTACAATGAGAAGTAGAATGCCTGCAAGATCAAGGATTTAAGCTCTACAAGTTGCTGCAATAGTAAAGATGTCATCCACTAGGTCAATAATGAATTCCTAACACCCGTCCTTCGCTAATATGCAATTTTCTCAAGTCTGATCTGACAGACCAGCAACATGAATTACAGAACCAGCAATACATAAACTCAATGAAAAGCTCACAACTCACTCATTTCTCACTCAAATTACATGAAAACTGATGCAAAATACTCTTAAAATGATGGCGCCTAGTTTAGTTATGAGAAAGGACAGCTAAAAGTGGCTATTAATTAATGGCACGGATCCCAAAGCACTCCAGAAAGGGCGCCCTACAAGGAATGACGAATTTGCTTTATAAAATCATAAACTTCGTATTAAAATCTGCAAATATTCATGAAGGGTCTCTTCCAATAGAGAAAACCAATGAGACAATACCCAGAACAACTCTTTTTGTATTTTTTGATTTATGAGTGAAACTTCGAATCAGCTATGATATTCAGCAACTCCAGAATATGACAGAAAATGCAAGTACTCAGCTACAAAATGCAAGATCATCAAAACAATGCAAAACCTCACTACAAATGTACTCAAAACAAGCAAACCTCTCTACTAGGTGCTATCTCTCAAGCACGAAGTCGAGCCCAAGCTAGGAGGCATTCATTCCTCGAAGCAATCCAGCAACCATTTCGGCAGCATAACAATACTCAAGATATCAGATACTGAAAATGAAGACCAAGACCTCCTTTTATAAACTTGTGATGACTTTCCAGAAGCTTCTAGAAACCCTAACTTTCAAATTTGAACTGTCTTCTTTTCCCTCCAATTTGGGCGCCCCCTTTCTCAAGGTTTAATTTAACTTTATTTTAAAATCTTTTCCTTCATAAAAAGGCGTCCTTTTCTCCAAGTAATATTTTGAACTTTAAAATATAATAATTCACCTCAATGAGGCGTCCACCCATAAAGCCCACCTTTTAAAACAACTTAAAGTTCAATCACTAGGCTAAGGGGGGGTCAACAGTAAAATATAACATTAAAATATGACTTTATTTAAATAATCTGAACTTATCTCTCCAAATGTGCCCCAAAGCCAAAATGAACAAGCCAACTGAACTGACTGAAGAAGAAAGCCAATTGATCAGGAGCCAACATGTCAACTGCCAAAAATAGAATTTACTAAAAATAGTAAATTCTTGAAAGTGCTCAGAATGCCGAACCGAAACCACCAACGCGAAGCTCTCAGAAAACCCAGAAGGAATCCGCAATCCAAGTTCAACATTTCCAAGTGCAAGCTCCGCAAAAAGACGAAAACATCCTCCAAGAAGTTTGGAAACCCTGATTCGAGCTTCTGCTCAGCCTACGAGTTTCCAGAAATAGGCTAAATCCAAATGAAGAGCGTAGGGCTAAATTGGGGACATTACAGGTGGTGAGTACGCCGAGCTTATTGATGTTCAGTTAGAGTTGCAAGTGCTCATCCATGGTATTTACAATGGGGATTTTGTTGGCTATAAGTTAGATCAACTTACAGTCATGTCAGCAAAACTAATTGAGGCAGTTAAGAGTAGAGGAGAACTTTAGAGCCAGATCACGGGCGGTGAGGAGATGTTGCAAAGACATAGTGTGCTACGACAAAGTATCAATGCTCCAGATGGTGATGCAGTCAACAACCTCATGGATGGATTACTTGCTCGAGATCGTGGCCAGTGAACTCCAGATCAGGGTGTCCCACCTTTTTAGGATAGACATCAAACACAACGGTTAACTCGATGATTCTTTCCGAGTTAACTCGTTCCACATTTCATGTTGTCTGTCTTGGAATCATCAATGTACAGTTGGAGTTCTCATTTAGTTTTCATTTCAATAAGGACGTGCATGTTGCACATGTCCATTTAGTTTAGTCTTGTTTCAATTAATTGATGGTAGTTTTCCAATTAACTGTATAGTTTCATTTATTTAGGGTTTAGCAATAAGATCTTGCATGCTCGCAAGACTGTAGTTGACTCAAGATGATTTTAGGGTTCCCTACACCTTTGATGTCTATAAATAAGATCTCTTTGCTCATTTGTAATTAACTTTTGCACGTGATAGTAATATATGCTACGCCACCTTGCCTAAAATATTGTTGTTTTGTATCTGTTCACGAGCTTTTACTGTGATAATAAATAGTTGTGCCACCTTGCCTGAATGTTATTATTATGGTATTTGTTCATCTTAGTTAAATGGAGTGGCTAGTTTGATCGTTTATTGTATGTGTGTCTCGCCAATGCAATTTGCTGTCCTATTTGGCTATCTTATGTTATGTTTAATAGTTCTTTCAATCTACGCCCCGGATAGGGGTTCCTCCTCCTTGGAAATTTAGTAACTAGGCTTATCATTTGATGTCATGCCTAATAAACTTCATTTCAGCCTACGCCTCGAATAGGGGTCCCTCCTTGGAAATCCTATTATAAAGTTTATCGTATAAAACATTTCTGCTCCTTTTTCCTCATGCTCTGTTTTCTTGAGTAGATTGGATAGATTAAAGCATGTAGTTTAGTTGTAGTTAGGATCTGCAAAACTAGAGAAAACCCTTAGCCGCAATGTTCTTGGTTTCCTTAACCTTGTGCCTCTTCCAGCTAAGTCGAAAAAGATAGGATTTAGAATACTTTACTTTTTAACGCATATCAGTAAAAGAGGGAGCTTCCCCTCCTAATTTGAAGAGCAGTCATTACGCAATGTGCATAGTTGTCCGTACCAACTCGCACTCTAGAGGTGTGAATTGTTACGCCAACATTTATCTTTTTCTATCTTCTCACCTCTATGAAGGGAAAGATCTCTTCAACATAGTCAAAGAGACTTTTCAACTTCAACAATCTCCACCACTATAATGTCCCCTTTCGGTAAATTCTTGGTTTTAGGCCTATAAAACAATAATAATCACTAAACACTGATATTAGTAATAACAAGTGTCAACTTAATAGTTATATTCAAATTAATACATAAAATATTATAATATGGAGAGCAATACATCATAGCTAAAATATCATAATATTTAGATCTATATTTCATATGTAATATCCCACCCCTGATAGGATATTTACTTTCTGGATTTTGTCTATCTGTTTTTTTTGTTTTATGGTTTTCTGATATATTTGCAATGTTTGATACAACATAATGCAACAAAATAGAAGATATTGCAATAATAAGTTTCAACTCAAAAACTGAACATTATATAGGAAATACACAGCTGAAAATTCCAGATTTTTATATCAACTTAGATACTCAAAATTTTCACAAAATATTGACAACCCAATTCATAAATATCCCCTATTATCTAAAACAACAATACCCAGAAAATTTGATGGTTACAAATCATGAACTCATGGGTAAGATATGCCTTGAAACCCTCTAAAATGGATGCCAAAATGAAGTATAAATTTTGCAGCAGTATAACAGCAGCAACAATGATAATAAACTCCAACAACGATCACTATCACCAATCCCCATGCCTAGTGCAAAGCTGCATACAATTAAATTGCCAAAACCCTTACCTAGCAACCACCTATTTATTGAAGTTCTCCTGTAGTTCTCTTTGCTCTTAAAATAATGATCAATATATTTGCATTATTCTGATAATTCATTCAAACCCTTGAATCTGAAACTCTTCTGTAACTCTTTGAAGCACAAGCACAACCTCTGAGTGAAGTTTTCTGCAAGTTGTTCTTCCTGAGGGGCTACGTCCTCAGAAAGCTTGAGATTTTCAGACTCTTCAGTCTTCAAAAAAACCCTTAGCCAAATTCTTCTTCTTCAACAATGAATGAATGAATGAAATGAATTCCAAAATGCCCTTTTCTATTTCACCTCAAATTCACTTTCAATCCATTTCATTCAATTTACTTTTATTTCCCTTTTAATTATGATGCACAACTTCATAATATAAAATATACGTTAAATCATTTAAGTCCCTTTTAATAAAGTCCTTATATCTCCCTTTTAACATAATAAATTAATAAAGCATCATTAAATCACTTTATTAATTTCCATTTAACCCTTATATCACCTTTAATAATAAAATCCCCTTTAAATAATCACTTTATTAAAATATTATAAAGTGACTTGAGAATTAATCACTTTATTAAATTAAAATATTAAAGTTAACACTTTAATATTTCATCTTTCATGCGGAGACCATCACCCAATCACTTCAACTGGAAACTGATGTTGCAACTAATCTCAGGGTGATGTCTGAACAAAGCAAGCCAACTGCCAATCTCCTAAACAGTAGGGATTCCCCTAAAAAGTAGGAAACTGTCTCTGATATCTGAAATGGCTCATAAGGCCCCCTGCCAGGCTCCACAAGCTCTGAGTGGTCACAGGTGAACTGTCAGTCCCTTCCTAAAAAATAGGAGATTGACTCCAAGCTCCTGAAACACCACGCAGACTTCCCAAAAGGTCACAAGACCCCCAAAAGAGCTCCCTATCCATTGTGTTAGCCTACAGGAATCCAACTGATAGGCTAACCATCACGACTGACCACTGCCTAGGAAAAGGGGACATTACAGTCCACCCTCCACAAGATTACTTGTCCCCAAGCAATCCTCACCTGAATACTTTGGCCTGTCTCCTGAATGTCAAGATCCCAAATTAATCTGTAAAATGCCCAACTACATGTCCACTACATCCACTGGGTAGAGATTAAACCATGCTCAATATCACTGTGAACAACTAACTCAATATAGAGAAAAATTCCAAACAAAAGAATCCCTGGATCCCATAACCAGAATGGAAGTCTGCCATACACTTCACCCACTGGCTTCCACTGCACTACAGTGATATAATCTTCACCATGTTGAAAGTGGTGAAGCAACACATTGAAATCCAACTCAACTGACATGCCAAACCTGTTACCACTTGGATCTCAACACACCAGAACCTCACATCCATTGAACATGAGCAGATGGAAGTAACTTGAAGTGCTAGCATCACAACACCCCACTCCAAACTCTGCAAATCTCCCGTGGATGTGATGAGTATCCCTCATAGGTGCTGAAAACGGAGTCACAATTAATAGTCTCTCATCTGGACACTTGGTCAAAAGGCTCTGAATGTCCCGATTAGGCAAACTCCAAGTGCTTATGTCATAGTTTGATTCCATCTCCCAAGTATGCCCAACTTCTACACATTCTTCCCCTAGAAGAATTAGAGATCTAAGGTGTGACTCACTCTGCTTCTTGTTGTGACCTTTTCACACATCACCCCATTTAAATGGGGACCCCCTAATTTTTGCTCCATTCCTCGTCTTTTGGCTTTGGTTTTGTCTCTCTCTCTTTGTGTCTCTCTTTCTGCTATCTGTCTTTTCAGGGATGTGCCCACCTTTGAGCTTAAACGTGAGATTTTGGCTAAGTCTATAGAATTAGGGTTTTGAGTCTTCGGGCCAATTTAAGGTCAAATGGAGTAAGTTGGAATCTGAGCTTCACGTTGCAGTTAGTATGCTTCCAGCAGGTTCTCAGCTAAGTTTCATCGAATTCCAACAACATACTATTTTTAGTAAGTGTTCAATTCGGAGCGTTCTCTCAGCACTTCTGAAGTTCTCTTAGTCACACTACATCCAGAACATGTCAAGCTGCTCGTCTGCAAGTTTTGAGCCAGAACGGACAACTGTCAATTTTTAGTAAGTTCAGCTTCCAGAGCAGATTTTAGGGTTTATATGTGAAATTCTTCAATGCATGTCTGGAGATTCTTTATGGGTTTTCTGAAACCTAAGCGCTGACATAACATGCAAAATGAGCCGATGACTTTCAGTGTTCAGCCTTCATAGGCTATTTTTAGGGTTTGCATGTTGAGATTTTCTTTGCATGTCTGGACATTCCTTGTGGGTTTTTTGAGACCTTCGCAACGATATAACATGCAAACTAGGATCAAGACTTTTCAAGAGCTGTCTTCAGAGGCTATTTTTAGGGTTTGCATGTCAGGGTTTTCTTTGCATGTCGGGTGATTCTTTATAGGTTTTTCAAGAGCTACGCAATGATGTGACATGCAAAGCGAGATGATCAATTTTCAGAGACTTACTATTTTTAGCAAATCCACTCTGGCAGCTCCCTCCCAGCACATCAGAATCACAAACAGGGCGAAGTGCAACAGAAATGGGGTCAAACAGAGGTCATTTGATATACATGCAAGTCAAATTAGGGTTTCCAGCTTCAGGACCCAAAATGAGGGGTAAAATGCCAGAATTTTCGAAAACCGGTGTATCCTATTGCGATCAGTATCTTTCAAGCTATCCATCAGTAAAATTTGAAGGCAATCGGAGCACTTACTATTTATAGTAAGGCATTCCAGAAACAGGCTAAAAATAGTAAATCAGTAGCAGGCGCAAGTGTGAACGGGAAAGTCTACCGATGAGGGTCACGTCATTCAAATTTCAAGTCAAACGGAGTTGTGGAGGTCTCAGAATCAAGCGGTTGCTATAAATAGTAAACCACCTTCAGAAACGTACTATAAATAGCAAGTCAACTCGAGATGGCAATGTGAACAGATTAATTAGGTCATGAAGATCCTGTGGTTAAGATTTCAAATCAATATGAGCTCCAGAAGAGGGAAAATCAAAGAGCTTACTAAATATAGTAAGGCTTGAGCTGGCTGGTGAAGATGAGAAAAACACCTAAGTGTTGAAAATATCCTTCACCACCCCTGAAATGCGCCCAGGGAAGAATAAGCTGGCAGTCGCTGAGAAAATTTCCAAGTCTGGAGTTAAGTCCTGCAGACACCTCAAAATGTGCCCAGCCTGCTAAGAAGGTGTTGAAAAAAATTCTAAGGCAAAGAGTTAAGTCCACTGCCACCCCAAAATGCGCCCTCAAGGTGATAAAAAAAATTCTAAGTCTGGAAGTTTATCCTGCTCCACATGCAAAATGCGCCCACCTCAAGGAGAAAGTGAAAAAAAGTTTCTAAGTGTTGGACTTAAGTCCGCCTGCCACCCCTAAATGTGCCCTCAAGCTTTAAAAGTTGATAAAAAAAATTCTAAGTGATGAGTTAAAACCTGCAGGACCTCCAAAATGCACCCAAGTCAAGTGAGGTCAAGACAAAATTTTGACTTTCTCCTCTCTCCTTTGAATGCGCCCATGCAAGGTGAGGACAAACAAAAAGATTCCAAGGCGTGGTTGAATTCCTCCATGCTATGTCAAATACGCCATGCTTTGCATGGGGAGTTGAGAGAATATTCTAAGTGGCCCCCCTTCCTATGCGTCTTGACTTGCAAAAAAAAATGGAAAGAAAAAAAAATCTAAGTATAGAAAATTTGAAGGAACACCCTCCAAATGCGCCTTAACTCAAAGAAGGAGGTTGAAAATTTACTAAGGCATGCAACCTTGAAGTATGACCCTCCATATGCACCCTTGACTTTTGGAGACTTGAGAGAATGTTCTAAGTATAGAAAATGTGGAGTGGGCCCCCTCTTATGCATCTTGAATTGTGAGAGAAGTGGGAAATATTCTAAGTGTTATAGATTGGAAGTAACACCTCCTAAATGCGCCCTTGCAAGTTGATTTAGCAAGAAAATGTTTTAAGTGTTGGAAAATGAAACTACAAGGGGTCATTTGTGCCTAATGTTCAGAGGGGGAAGTTTGATATTTTCTAAGTGTTATAAACTTGAAGCAAGCACCCTAGAATGCGCTTCTAAGTCCTTGAAACTTGATGGACCTCTATATGCGCCTGGGAAGGAGATGCCATGAAGAAATTTTCTAAGTGTGGAAAATGAAAGTAGAGGTCATATGTGCCCAAGAGGTTGAGGAGGTAAGAAAATCTTTTCTAAGGCGAGCAAATTGAAAGCCCACTATGCTAAATGCGCCCTTCAAAAGGATGTGTTTAAAATTTCTCTAAGGCATCAAAATTGAAAGTTCACTACTCTATATGCGCCTAGACCTTGAGAAAGGTAAGGAAATGTTACTAAGGCGTTGGAATAAAATATCCTCCGTGACATGCTAAATGCGCCCAAAGTACATGCTAGGGATAAAATTTAAAATTAGGAAATATGCTAGGCGTTGAAAGTGTGTTGATAAAAATACCTCACCACAGGTGAAATGCGCCACGATTGAAGTTAAATGGAGAAAATTTTCTAAGATAAAATTCAAATTCCTCCTTGATGCCTGAAGGCGCCCAAGCTGGTGATGATATTATTTAAAAAATTTCTAAGTACTACAATTTCATCTCTAGAAGAAAATACGCCCAAGTTTGTAGGGTGGTGAAATTCACTAAGGCATGGATAAAACTGGCAGGGAATACATTAAAATGCGCCAGCTTCATGAGATTGAAGGAAGTTGTCAAGACTGAGCAAACAAAATACGCCCAGGGATGAAGAGTGAAGATGAAATTCGATGAGAAAATATTTTTCTAAGGTTGAAAATCAAAAAATTAAATGAACCCCTTTGTTCATGGACACATGAATTTGATGCTTTCTGAAGGAAATTTTCTTCTGGGTATTGGACGTCTGCGATGAGGAATGGATTTTAATGTCTTCCACACTTTGCCGAGGCCTTCAGGATGGAAATTTTGATCGGCACCTGAATAATGAATTTTCTCAGGGGAAAATTTAAAAAAAATTCTAAGGCAAGGAATCAACGATGACTAGATGATTTTTGATCAAGTTCCTGATGAAAACAATTTTCTCGAGCCAGAGTTGGATGAGTGAACACCTCAGCCAATGAAATGAAAAGGGAGCAATTAAATTAATATTTTAACAGGGTAATTTCAAAATGCTAAAGTGAAGTATGCCCAAGGAGTATAAGATAGGTGAAATTCTCTAAGGAATGAAAACGGAAGCTCAAGTCTCCAGATGCGCCCTAAGGGGGATGAATGTGGAAATATTCTAAGGAATGAGGAATTTAAAGGAAAAAGTTGTGCTAAAGAAAAATGATGAGCCCTATCAGATTCGGAGATCATTCAAATCTTGGAAGTCAAAGCATGAAAATCAGGTAAGTAAAGTGAGTTTATATTATGAGGTGTTCTGATGCCCTTCTTTTTATCTGTTTTGCGGGATGGACGCCGGGGCCAGAGCACGATGACTTGGGGAGATGAAGCGAATACTTGGAGAAAACGGCTAAGTGTTGAGACCTAGTATGTGCCCAACCCAAGTGGTAAAAGAAGAAATGTTCGAGTTCAAGACTGGAAAATCCTTCAAGCTCAAGCATTGAAGAGTTGAAGAGCGACAGCTAAGAAGAAGGTCGTCCTCAAGCACTTCGGAGTTGAAAAAAATTACAAGGGAAAATCATCGTCTAGCAGGAGAAAGAGGTTGCAGTCTTGGAATTTCAAAATGAGAACGTGCCTGCCATGCCAGAAGTTGAAGCTGTTTGATCAAGTCTGCAGTCAAGGATAAGAATAGTGGGAACACGTTTCTAGACAGGAATATTCTAGAAGATGGTGGACATTAATTGCTCATTTATTACCCCACTCTTCTTGGTGGCGGTTTTAGGGTTAGGGCTGAAGTGGCACAATTTGGGCCACCCATCTGATTGTAATTTGAGTCGTCCATTGGACTTGGCCAGCTATATAAAGGGGCATCCCCCCCTCATTTGTATCATTAGAGTTAGAATAGCAGAGAAAGAATAGAGAGAGATTGATAGAATAGAAGGTAGCATAGTTTGATAGTTTAGCTTAGGTTGAAAAGGAAGGAAAGTCTTCCCTTTGAATACTTTGTAAGAAGTTGTTGTGAACACTTTCATAATAAAAGAGTTTTCATTGATGGTGATCTCTTCTTTGTTATGAGTAGCTAGCGATGCTTCTTCGTCCTTCCTATTCACGTAGAATCTTGAAGTAGCTTAAAGTAAAGTAGATTTCATTTCATGCAAGTACTTAGTAATCGTGGAATGTGGTGCTCGATTTGAACAAAACTTCACTTATCCATACCACTAGCGGGCTCGCTGACGGTGGGTTCGCCTTGCGTGGTCAACTGGAACATCGTGAAACTTAACTTCGATTATGACTTATATGTTGGCATGCATTGTTGTGATGGTGTCTTCATGCTAGATCGTGATTTGAATACCTTTGATTACCCCTCTGAAGATTGCACCGGTTTTGCGGAAGCTGTCCGAAGTGAGGCAATGCAAAGCTCGGTTGAAGTCTGCTAGAATTGATTGCCATGTCCCACGCCTTAGAGTAGATTATAACCTTCTTATACCTACACTCATTTAAATTCAGTTCATTCCTGGTTAGTATTAGGAAACTTGTACTTACCTGCCAAATCATCCGAATCACGTGAAGCCCTTAATCTACTGTCTGCTGTCAACTGCCGAACAATTGTGTAAGTCCCCTTGAAATACCAGCAAAAAAACATCAAGCCAACTTAGGGTATTCTATTGCACTAAAGGAACCTTGGAGTTGAATGCACGAACTCTCTCGCAATCTTAGAGTGCTGGATACTTTGATCAAGAGAGAATAGGGTAGCCGTTGGCGACTTTATTTTGCGTTGGTGCGGTCACAAAAAACACATCAACAGAATTGGCGCTAGAAGGAGGGCCACTTACAGCTATAGCATACAGTTCTGTTGAAGTAGAAAGGGTTTGAAGTACGAAAAGTTTTATTGGAGAAAATTATCATGAGTCAAGATGGTGTTCCCTCAGGACTGAACAACCCCGCGTGCCGCCAATAGAAGAAGCAGCTACATCCTGGATCGTATCAATTCGTTTTCGCCAGACAAGCTTAAGAGAATCTTGAGGTCTACGCCCAGTTCATCTAAAGATTTTGTGGAGTTAGAGCTACCTACGAGATCAAGGAAAAAGAAAGAAAGTCATTCAAGTAAGGAGGCTAAGTCAAGTGAGGTAGTTTCATCAAACGAAGAAGTTCAGTCAAGCGAAGGAAATGGAGAAGAAATTTCAAGCTTATTTAGAACTCCACCTAGTGCTTCGAGGTTTGCCCAGCCGAGACCAATTCAAGCTACTGTACATCAGCCAGCCCAAGTTATTGTGTACCAGTGGCGACAACCAGTTCAAGTAATGGCTCAACCAGGAGGTCAACCGGCTCCAAATGGTGCTACATGGTTGGTTACCAACCCGTCTCCACTAGAGTTTCCTGATTACCATGACATGCCCAAGAATCCTAAAAATTTTTGTAGCAAGTTCATTCTCAATGATGTTAACCGCACGGCCGAGGACCATATCAAGATGTTTGAAAATCACCTACGCAATAGGCAGATTGGGTATGTAGACGTGGCTTGCCGCCTATTTCCACATTCCTTGGGAGAAGAGGCTCATTTTTGGTTCATTCACCTACCAGTGGGGTCTATAAGATCATGGGAGTAGATGAAGGAAGCCTTCATCGGAAAGTTTGGTATACCAGTCACCCCTATAGAGCTTTATCGTCAATTTACATAAGTGAGAAGACAGGACCAAGAGCCCATCCATGCATTCAACAATAGGTTCCAAAAGGCCCTCACAAGGTTACGCACTCCTTATGTTGTTGCTGATGCTCGAGAAAGCTACTATTCAGCACTTGATCCTTTGACTGCAATGTTTGTGAAATCTCACCCCACTCCGGCAAATATGAATCAAGCTTATGCTAAGGCTGTCAAAGTGAGTCAAGGTTTAGGGCAGAACATAACTGGGCCCTCATTATACACCGGCCTGACTACGACAAATAATCAAGTGCCAACGCTTGGCTCAACATGGAATCAACAAGTTTTGGCGCTAAACGCAATTCCACAGCCAGCTTATCAAGTGCAAGCACCATCAAGTCAGTTAGTTCTCCATCCTGGGATGCCTTTGTCCCAGACGCAAGTTACACAGCCCGTTTATCTCCAAAACACAGTGCCGCCAGTGAAAACTCAAAAGGAGAAAGATGAAATAAAAGATTTAATAGAATAAGTGAAGAGGATGTCAACTAAGGTGACTTACCTCAAAAATCAGAATAATCAGACACAAACTATGCAGCGAAATTATCAGGCACACCAAGGTGCTAACCGAGGATATCAGAATAATCCTCCAAGTCATCAGGATACCCATCAAGGATACAGTCACGAAAACAGTCATGGGTATAGAAATAACAATCAAGGATTTCAGAAGAGATCCTGGAATACAAGGCCCAACAATGGAGGTGTCCCGTCACCATTGGACAATCCGCCACCTCCTGAAAATCGTCCTGCAGAAAGAGTTTATATGGCCGAAACTGCCTCATCAGGATGGTGAAGGTTACATAACACAAACCAACACTCTGAGCTTCAGTGCCACAAATTCCAAACTGTGGTTGGTATTCTCAAGAGTGAAGCAAGGAATATGGAGGCCGCAAAAAACCCTCCAATTACGGGATATGAATTAGTCCCAGCACCCAGATATGATCAGGCATTAATAACAGAAGATTCCGATTTCCCGCATGAGTTTCAGAGTTACACACCCCCACCAGTTGATCACAAGTTTCCATCAGCTTCAGCAAATGGTCCCGTGGGGATGCCAGAGTTTCAAATATCGTCAGAAGTTCACGACACGTATGCATCACCAGAAGATCCTCTTCATAGAGATGGTTATGTTTTTCCACCTCTCAACAACAGCGTCTTGGTAGAAAGAAGAAGGGAGGAACAAGCTTTTCAAACTACTAGAGGTGAAGATCCTAAAGTATATCAGAGGAATTACCACCAACAACGTGAACCTCTGACGTCATCGGTACCTCTGAATAATTTTACAACTCCGCCGCATCCCAACGCAAGCAATAACCCAAGTTTACCGAGAGATTCTCCAGAGTACAGGCGGCAGAATGCAACGCAAGGTGGAAGTGGACAACAAGCTATTCAGCAGCCTGTTCATTAAGTTGGGCAAGGACAAAAAGAGAATCTTCCTAGAGAGGACGTGAAAAGACTTGGCTCTTATGTACTAGAAGAGTTCAAAAGGATGAAAGTTAGTCTGCCCCTACATGAGCTAATGAAGATTTCAGAGGTAAGGGAGACCATTCTAGGAAGTTTGAATGAAATGCCTATTGTGAGGAATACATCCCAAGATGCAACCAGTGCACCAAAAAATCCTCCTGTCGTCACACAATCTCGTCCCGCACAAAATACGAATGTGGTAGAAGAGGTGCCTCACGCGCCATTTGATACTTGGGAGGCTCCACAGCAACCTCAAAACTTTATAGGTTTGGTACAAGGTTCTTCAAACACTTCTAAAAAACTAGAGGCAGAGATTAAGGAGAGAGTTCAGCCTGATGTTCTCACAGAACAGAAGAAGAATCCAAAAGAGGTCGTCTGAGACAATCAATCTCAATTGAATAGGAAAGATGAAAGTAAGAATGCCTCAGCAAATGAAAGGAAAAATCCAGTAGTATTTTATCAGGGAAAGGATGAGCCAGCCCCATTTCTTGTTTCAGTCAGAATTTTTGGAAAGTTATTGCATAATTGTTGATTGATTCCGGTGCATCAAGTAATGTCATGCCTTTGAAAGTATGTCAGGCGTTGGGTTTAATTCCGCTCCAGACCAACAAGAAGGTGACTCAGCTAGATAAGACTGAAGTTCCAGTTGTAGGAGAATTAAATAATATCCATATGCAGCTGGCAGCGGATCCTAGAATTCAGAGTCGCATTGACATATCAATTGTGGACATACCTGATGGTTATGGCATGCTATTGACCAGGGATTGGTCAAGGAAACTAAATGGATACATCGCGACTGACTTCTCCCACATGTGGTTGCCTTGGAGAGGAGTTCCAAATCAGATAAGAATTGAAAGTACACCGTGTTGTGACCTTTCATCATCGCCCCATTCAGATGGGGACCCCCTAATTTTTGCTCCATTCCGGTCTTTTGGCTTGGGTTTTCTCTCTCTCTCTCTCTCGCTCCGTCTCTTTTCTGATGTCTGCCTTTCGAGGGTTGCGCCCGTCAGTGAATTTAAGCGTGAAATTGGCCAAGTCTGAAAATTAGGGTTTCATCTTTCCTGGTCAGTCCAAGGTCGAATAGGGTGAATAAATTGAAAATTGAGCTTAACATTGTTGTCAACATGTTTCCAGCACGCTCCCAGCGAATTTTCATCCGATTCTGAAGAACTTACTATTTTTAGTAAGTGTAAAATTACAGGCAATTTGTCAGCTATTTTGAAATTCCGACAGTCACACGGCATTCAGAGCGCATCAGACTACTCGTATGCAAAATTTGAGCGAAAACAGGCAACTTACTATTTTTAGCAGTCCAGCTTCCGGCACAAATTTCAGGGTTCAGATGAAGAGTTTTTCTTTGCATGTCTGCATATTCCTTATGGGTTTTTCGAGACCTTCGCAACAGTATAACATGCAAAGCAAGACGACAACTTTCAGAATTCAGCCTTCCGAGGCTATTTTTAGGGTTCGCATGTCAGGGTTTCTTTTGCATGTCGGATGATTCTGGTGGGTTTTTCGAGAGCTTCGCAGTAGTGTGACATGCAAATGGAGATAATCACTCAGTAAGGAACTTACTATTTTTAGCAGGTGCGCCCCGGCAGCCGCTTCCTAGCAATTCTGAGTCACAAGCCTATCGCAGTGCCACAGAAACGAGAGCAAACGGATATCTTTTGATACGCATGCAGAGCGAATTAGGGTTTCCAACTTCGGAGCCTGAAAAGAGGGGTCAAAAGTAAGAATTTTCGAAAACCGGTGTAAACCACCGCGATCAGCATCCTTCAGGCTATCTGCTGGTAAAATTTCAAGTCAAACGGAGCACTTACTATTTATAGTAAGTCATTTTGGAAACTGGCTAAACATAGTAAATCAGGTGCATGCGTCAACGTCAATAGATAGGTCACGTGGTGAGGAGCGCCACATTCAAATTTCAAGTCAATCGGAGCAGTGGAGCTATCAGAAGCAAGCAATTACTATTTATAGTAAATCATCCTTAGAAATGGGCTAAAAATGGCAGTGTCGACAGAGCAACAAGGTCATGAGGATGCTATGTTTAAAATTTCAAGTCATTCTGAGCCTCAGAGATGCAAATTCAGAGGGCTTACTATAAATAGCAGGGCATGAAAAGCTGGCGAAAACGAGGAAAAATTTCTAAGTCTAGAACTCTGTCCTGCTGCCATGGCAAAATGCGCCCAAGTTGATGGAGAAGCATCGAAGAATTTCTGAGTGTTCAGCTCGTCCTCCACCATGGCCAAAATGCGCCCAAGCTAGAGAAAGTCAAAGGAAGTCAACGCCTTTTCATCCCTCTGCCTAGCCTAAATGCGCCTTCAAGGCAATGCCAAGCACAAAAAATTCTAAGTATGAAGTTTATCCTTCATCAGGGGCAAAATGCGCCCAAGGAGGAGAAAGTCAAAGAAAGGTCAACACGTTTATCCTGTGGGCATAGCAAAATGCGCCCACCTTGAAGGAGGAAAGCTGGAAAATTTTCTAAGTATTAAACTCGTCCTCCTCACCCCTCCAAATGCGCCCATCCTCTTCAAGGGGTGAAATGCGCCCAAAAGACAAACAAGTCAAAGGAGTCAACATATTTCATCCTCCTCCATAGGCAGAATGCGCCCAAACAAGGTCAAATAAGGACAAAAATGAGAAGTCGAAGGGTTATCCTTCTTGCATGTCTAAATGCGCCCAAGTTGGGGTGTAAAAAGTGAATGTAAGGTGGTAAGTGGGGTAAAAGATACTTCAAGGCGTGGTGAGAGCTTGGTAAATGCTAGGCGTTATCCCTCTTCAAGTGCAAGATGCGCCCAAGGTAATATGTGTGAGGTGGTGAAGATAATATGCTAAGGCGTGATTTTAAATCCCCTCTTCAAGTAATATGCGCCCAGGGTGGTGTGTTAGAAAATATTGCAAGATGATGGATGTATTGCCTAGGCGTGGTGAAGTTAAATATCCTTCTACATATGCTAAATGTGCCCAAGGTGTAGGAATTTAAATATTCTAGGCGTTGAAGGTACTAGGTGATGAAGACCTCTAAGCACAAGATGAATATTTTCCTTCAGACACAAAATGCGCCTAAGATGTTGAGTGAAGAAAAATGAAATATTTCTAAGGCGTTAGAATTTTAAATAAAATTGCCTTGCAAGTGTGAAGTAAAATGCAAATGGTGAATGAGAAATAAATTGTGCTAGGCATGAATAAAATTTTTAAGTGAAGTTGGTGTTTTTCTCACAGGCGGGATTGAATAAAATTTTTAAGGCGAAAATTTTCTAAGGCAAAATTTTCCCAAGAGATGACTTCAAATGTTTTCTAAGGCAAAAATATTTTCTCCCTTAGAAAATACGCCTAGAGCTTAAGGTGGTAAAATTTTCCTTCGTGAAGCACGAGCAAATTTTCTCAGTGATGAAGTCAGAACGATGATAATGCAGGATGAATTCAAGTTCTTCGAGTTGGAGCAACACAGGATGATCACGGGCGAAGAATGAATTTAACTTGATGAAGATAATATTTTTCTAACGTTCAAAATTTAAAAATTAAATGAACCCGTTCATTGGGTACCCATGGATTCGAAACATTCTGAAGAAAATTCTCTTCTGGGTACTGAACCTTTGTGATGATAGATGGATTTCCAAGTCTTCCGCACTTCACCAATACTTTTTCAGTGAAGAATTTGATCAGTGCTCAAATTGTGAATTTTCCTAAGGGAAAATTTAAAATTCTCTAAGGCAGAGTGAATAAAATGTGTTTTTAGAGTGAATTTCTCCGAGTGATTCGAATTTGAAGTGAGTTGCCTAGATGATTTTGTTTGAATTCTCCGATGATGAACTTTCCAAGGCTGAAGAAGAGTTAAATTCGAATTCAAGTGACAGAGTTCCGGCTGGTGAATTAAAAAGATGAATTTAAATTAAATTTTTCGAAAATAAATTCAAAGATGCCAGTCAAAGTTGAACTTCTAGAAGAACAAGATTCCTGACGTTGAGAGACAAGTGTCAGAAACACCAGAGAGGGAAATTCGAATTCTTGAAGTGGAGTAGTGGAAATTAAATGTACTGGCTAAAATTGGCTCCTTCTAGAATTCGATTTTTGGCTATAAAATGAAGAAGTTTCTCACTTCCTTTTCACAGCTGGAGAAGTCGATTAGTTCTTGAGAGTGTTGCTAAGCATTGCTGAGGCTTGAAGTTCGAAATTTTTGCTAAGTCTGAGAAGAGCTGAGAGGGACGCCTTGAGTTGCCAGTGCAAGTGTTGGAGAATTGCTGAAGTCAAGAAGGGCGCACTTGCTGAGTTTAATTTGTTGCTGATTGAAATTTGAAGTTGCCAGAGCTAAGAGGGGCGCACTTGCAAGTTGCTAGAAGTATCCAAATCTGCATTTGAAGGACGCCTTGAGGTGAAATTGCTGAGAATTTAAAAAGTACGAACTTGCTGATTGCTGATTGGAGTTGCTGAAGAATAGTGAAGTCACTGAAGTTTACTTAGAAGCCTTTTCTAAGTGTTGAAGTTCGATTTTATTGGAGAAGAAGCTGAGGTTTGCAAATAAGAAAAGTTATTGCAGCTTCTAGAAGTCGACTGCAGCCCCTACACAATGTCTTATTTTATAAACTAAATTGCTGATGAATGTTTACTGTCTGCAGATGGCTGAGGCAAGGGCGACTGGCAAGGACAATGGTGCATCCAGGCAAGCTGTGATTAAGAAGCTGAGCAAAACATTCATGCCAGAGTCAAAGTTCATTTCAAAGCTGGGCAAGCTAACAGACACTAACTTGGGCTCCGTCAACCTGGAGACCTTCAAGAACAGAATGTTAGGGATTGGAAATCATCGACCTTTGACCACTTCACACAATATTGTTCGAAGTGGGTTATATGCAGCTACTGGTTTCCCGCCAGCCATTCAATGCTCGGAGCTGATAATGGAGTGCGCCAATTATTATGAGAAGGATCACAGATCGATTATGTCACCAGATGGCCAAGTACTAGCCAATCTTACTCCGGCAGCCATTGGTGAAGCTTTCGGGATCCCGGTGCACAGGAACATGGTTTATAAATCCACAGAGTGAGCAGAGCGAATGTACACTTCTGCATTCGAGAGATGCACGGAGACGATCAACACTCACTGGATGAGCACTCCCAAGCCTTCTCGAACGAAGCTGCCGAAGCAAATCATTGCGGATGACTTGAAACAAGAATATTGTGATCTCATCATGATGCTGAGCAGAGTTGGTGGTTGTGCACAGTCATTCATTTTTGAGCCTTGGATGTTTTACTACATCAACCTCGTGCTGGAAGGGAAGGACTATGTCAATTGGGCCGAGATGATGAGTGACAATTTGCACGAGCAGTTCCTGGGCCTCCGAAGGACAAAGACATTTTATATGAGCTCTTACATCATCTATATGTTGGCACGTATGACGAAGTACAGAGGGATCTCTTACAAGGAACCTGTCGGTTGTGGCTCCCACCAGTTTAAAATATATGATGCCTGTCCACAGTTGCATTTGGCAAGCACAACTCACTACAAGCGTGTCAACGATTCCTTCACCATGTATATCACGAGACTGCTTCAGGAGCGGTTACATCACAGAATCTCGAGGGATGCCCAAGAGCTGATTGAAAGGTATGGGTGCTGGTTCATACAGTTTCCAAAATTTTCTTACATAAGGCTGCAAGGTTTTTCATCGTACCCATATAGGTTGCCTAAGTACCCAACGGATAGAGTTTTAATGCTAGAGATATCTAGGCAATTGCTTGCCTATGATAAGATTCAAAAGAAGAAGAAGGGAGGAGTAGAATTTCCAATTGTCATGGGCAACTCGGATGAAGTGTGTCCCTCAATACAGGCAGCTAGAGAGGCTGAAAGTGAACTTCAATTTTATCACTTTTCATACCACACCAGCCGACAGCACTACGACCCACATCATAACATCAAATGGGTACTGTCAGAGGAGTTTAAACATAAGGCCACCATTGAGGATTATTGGGCTGATGCAGCTGATGAGATTGAAGTAAGGAAAAGGATGTTCTCTCGGTTGCCGATTACTTTGATCAGGGAGTGTGAAGTTGTGCCGGTTCCAGACCAGGTGAACGAAGATATGGATGTTGTTCATCCGGATTATGCAGCAGTGAGAGATACTCCACTCCCACCTCCAGATTGGTCAGAACCTGAGATTGCAGATTTGGACACACTTTCTATTCCTATCCTGACATTCACTAGGGCATGGGTTGATAGACGTGTGAACAGGTTGAAGAGTAGGTCAATTGCTTTGATGGGAGATCACAGGACGCCCACCACAGGCAGAAAGAAACAGATCACACGAGGTCCAGAATCTCGAAAGAAGGAGCTAGTTCAACAGGAGCCCATTCAGCCGGAACCTCCACGAGTCACAGTTGCATCACCATTGGAGACACGTTCTCCAAGTATACAGGAGATTTCTTTGTTTGCTGATCAGAGGAATACACTGAATCAGGTGCAAGTAGTACAGGATAATAATCAGCCTCCACGGAGAGAGTCAGTTGGCCAGAGTGTCAACGCACCTATTAGGGTTGATCAACAGGATGATGAGGGGACTATTACTGACCCTCAGTTTCAGCAGGAGTTAGAGGCGGCTATGAACGATGATGATGATATAGTTTCAGGGGACACTCAGCCACTTGAGGACGATGAGCCTCGCCAGAATGATGTAGAGGTTGAGCAAGTTAGAGAGGTAGAGGCACAGGAACAGCAACCCTTTGATATACAGTACGATGTGCCTGATTGGCTTAAGGATAGAATGAGAAGAAGCCCCAGCGAGGAGATTGATCCAGCAGTTGAGATGGAAGAGTTCTTGAACAGGATCAGTGCACCTCCACAGAAGAAGGCAAGAAAAAATCTCCACTGAAGGGGATGGCTCTCGCACCCTTCACGTCGTGCCACAAGTTGATTGTGACCGAAATGAAGCAGTGCCTGAGAATTACGTGGTCACAACTTTGGATCTAGGACGCCCCACTGGTGCGCAGATTGTAGAGGAGTGTGATAACTCCTATCTTGCCCTCAAAGACAGATTATTCAAGAAGGAAGGAAAATACAAAAGGTTGAAAAGAGAACACAAGGCTTTAATTGGGTATGTACAACAGTTGTCTCATTCTCGAGGGCAGGAGATTCCAGTAATAGAGCCTCCGGCAGAGATACCTAGAGAGTCCATCAGTGGCTTGATGGAGTTAGGAAGGATGGCACAGGAGGCAGACAAGTGGGTCACAGGAGTTCGTGCTGAGACCGAAAAGTTTATGGAGGACCTTGCTTTTTCTTTTCAGCAGGCCTCTAGTATTTTGGCACGGATGGAGGCAGTTGATCATACTTGGGGTGATGCTTCTATTTATCAGAGTAAAGTAATCCAGCGTCTTGAGGCATTGAGGCATGTTCCATTGCGATTGCTGATTGATGGAGGTGTCATTCAAGAGAATGACAGGTACGACTTTTCCAGATGGTATTCTTCAGCGATCACGGGACATGGTTTCTTCGACGCTGCACAGGCGGATTCAGCCAGGATACATAAGGCTATGGCCAATATCATTGATGGAGTTCAGAATACTTTCGAGGCCATATTTGCTAGGCAGTTGAATCCAGATGAAGTTAATGTTGATAATTTGAGGGGTAGGCTGGTGCCTTTCTTTTCAGAGGTTAAGACCTTCGTACAGGATGATTTCGAGAACACTTCTACTTTCTCCAGTTTGATTCAGAGCACGCAGGATTCCTTGGTTGCTTGGAGAAAATCTTGTACAAGGCATGAGCATTCAGTCACGGTGTTAGAGTTTCAGCTAGATTGTGTTCCACCCATTTCGGTTCAGGAAGTTGAGGCTGATTACAGTTCGTTGAGTTTGCAGCCAGAGAGAAGGAGAACAGGAACGCCGGACGAGGATCTTCTAGAAGACTGATTGTGGGCATTTATTGCCTTTACTATTTTTGGGAGTGAGTGGGAATCTTTGATTCATTTAATGTACCACTCCCTATTCTGGCAGTTTTTAGGGTTAGGGCTGAGGTGGCACGATTTTGGCCACTCTATTGATTGTAACCCTAGCCGTCTTTTGGGACTTGGCTAACTATATAAAGGGGGAGTCCCCCTCATTTGTAATTCATTAGATCAGAGTCAGAATTGAGTTAGAGCTTAGAGGCTAGAGAGTAGAACATTGTAGACATTTTGCATATTGGAGAAGAAAGAAAGTTTTCCCTTTGAAAATTTTTGTGGAGATTGTTGTGTAACACTTTTCATGATAATAGATCTTTTCATTGATGGTGGAATTCGTCTTGTCATGAATAGCTAGCAAGGTCTCTTCTTCCTTTCGAATCCAAGTAGCTTAATTTTCATGCAAGTAGTTTACTTTGATGTGTGGTGTTTTGTTGAGGTAGCTTCTTTCATTCCATACCACTAGCGGCTTGTTGATGATAAGTTCGCCTTGCGTGGTCCACTGGAAATTATCTTGAGTTTAACTTCGATTGTGATTTGTATACCTATATGCGTCGTTCTGATGGTGTATGTATGCCAAATTATAATTTGAACATCTTTTGCTATCCCTTTGAAGATTGCACTGATTTTGCTGAGGTTGTCCGACGTGAGGCTAGGTGAAATTTGGTTGAAGTCTGCCGAAATTTAGCTCCACATATCCTGCATTTAGAATAAAATATAAGTTTCTTAGGCCCTATACTCTTTTACTTTCCGCACATTTCTGATTAGCTTTAGGAAAACGTACTACATTGCCAAATCATACGCGCAAGAATCCCCTTCAAATCCTACACTGACTGTTAACTGCAAGAAGTCTGAACAATTGTGTAAGTCCCCTCGTAAGTACACAGCAATACACATCAGCCAACTGAGTCTATTCGCATTTAAGGAACCTTGGAGTTGAAAGCATGAACTCACTCGCAATCTTAGCATGCTGAATACTTTGTTCAAGAGAGGATAGAGTATCCGTTGGGAAACTTTGTTCTGTGTTGGTGCGGTCTCAAAAACCACGTCAACACACCGCGACTCAGATTAATGATCACTGAGTGTGGTGAAAACAGTGATATCTTGTTCATGGAAACCGATTTGGGTTCATACAAGCCTGTCGAGAAAGAAGTCCTCATGTTGCAGAGCTCGAAGGAAGGAAAAATTTTAGAAGATACGCCTGCCTCTACCAAAGTGTTGATTGAAAATGATTCAAGAGGGAATAAGAATGAAGGGATGTTCAGAGTTTCTGTGTTAAAAGGTGCAAAGCAAGAAACAGAAGATGCCTCCATCGAGGACTTGTCGTCACCCAATTCATGTAGAATTCACGGGGTTTTCCATTCAGAAAGCACAGGTGCCATGAGTAAGATCTCCTTGGGGCAAGTCCCAAAGATGATTCAACAAGTCGATTTAGAGGAAGAATGTGGAAAGGTCAATAAGAGAGAAAACCGGATTCAAACAAGGCTGTCTCAGTTGATGCACTTGGAGGAAAAGGGGGATGAACCTTTGGAAAGTTTGGCCAAGTATCAAGGAGTTATGAACAGACGGATCGAAAAATCGTGGTTCGACCCTGGTCAAGCTTTTGAGATCCTAGGAGATAACGCATTTAAGTTACGGACACGAACAAGAGAGGATATCCCATTGCCAGTCGATGGGCAATTCCTCAGGCATTATTTCCAAGCTTAGGTTCCCTCTTGGAACCTACTTTGTAACATAGTTAGATTAGGTTTGCTTTCCTGTTTGCTTTTTTTTTCTGGGATTTTCGGTTTGTTCCGTTTTTGGTTTTGGTTTGTTACCCTTTGGGTTTTTGGTTTGGCGTTCTTCCCTTGAGTTGTCCACTCAAGTGGTTTTGGTTTGGAATGAGCAAAGATTTTAGGGTTTCCCATGGCGAAGGGGGTGATGATGGGTTTTATTCTCACAACGTGGTCTCTTTCCACCGGACTTTGTGCAAATTTTGAATAGCCAGGGTTGTTTTCCTCTTGTCATCATCTAGTGTGGGATTAAGCTCGTCTCGGGAGATTAACCCGTTATTGTGTCTTAACACATGAGCACAGGAGCAGCAGCCATTTGATATACAGTATACAGTGCCTGATTGGCTCAGGGATAGGATGAGAAGAAGCCCCAGTGAGGAGATTGATCCAGCAGTTGAAATGGAAGAGTTCTTGAACAGGATCAGTGCACCTCCACAGAAGAAGAGAGCACAGAAATTTTCAAAGATATCCACTGAGGAGGATGGCTCTCGCACTCTTCACGTGGCAGTGCCTCAGGTTGATTGTGACCGAGATGAAGCAGTACCAGAAAATTATGTGGTCACAACATTGGAGTTAGGACGCCCCACAGGTGCGCAGATTGTAGAGGAGTGTGATAACTCCTACCTCACGCTCAAGGACAGATTATTCAAAAAGGAAGGAAAATATAAGAAATTGAAAAGAGAGCATAAGGCTTTGATTGGGTATATGCAACAGTTGTCTCGTCCTCGTGGGCAGGAAATTCCAGTGATAGAGCTTCCACCTGAGATACCTAGAGAGTCAATTAGTGGCTTGTTGGAGTTGGGGAAGATGGCACAGGAGGCAGACAAGTGGGTCACAGGAGTTCGTGCTAAGACATAAAAGTTTATGGAGGACCTTGCTTTTGCTTTTCAGCAAGCTTCTAGTGTTTTGGCACGAATGGAGGCAGTTGATCAGGCCTGGGGAGATGCTTTTGTTTATCAGAGCAAAGTAATTCAGCGTCTTGAGGCATTGAGACATGTTCCTTTGCGATTGCTGATTGATGGAGAGGTCATTCAGGAGAACGACAGGTATGATTTTTCTTGATGGTATTCTTCAGCGATCACGGGACGTGGTTTCTTCGACGCAGCACAGGCAGATTCAACCAGGATACGGAAGGCTATGGCCAATATCATTGATGGAGTTCAGAATACTTTTGAGGCCATATTTGCTAGGCGGTTGAATCCAGATGAGGTGACTGCGGATAATTTGAGGGGTAGGTTGGCGCCTTTCTCTTCAGAGGTAAAGACCTTCGTACAAGACGATTTCGAGAACACCTCCACTTTCTCCAACTTGATTCAAAGCACGCAGGATTCCTTAGCTGCTTGGAGAAAATCTTGTGCACGGCATGAGACGTCGGTCACGGTGTTAGAGTTCCAGCTTGATTGCGTTCCACCCATTTCAGTTTAGGAGGTTGAGGCTGTACTTGGCAGGTTCGTTGAGTTTGCAGCCAGAGAGAAGGAGAATGGGAATGCGCTTCTGGACGAGGATCTTCTAGAAGACTGATTGTGGGCATTAATTGCCTTTACTATTTTTGGGAGTGAGTGGGAATCTTTGCTCATTTATTGCACCACTCCCCATTCTGGCGGTTTTTAGGGTTGGGGCTGAGGTGGCTTAATCTTGGCCACTCTTTTGATTGTAATCTTAGCCGTCCATTGGACTGGGCTACCTATATAAGGGGGAGTCCCCCTCATTTGTACAACATTAGAATTAGACATTGGATTAGACTAGAGATTGGAGATCAGAGTAGAGGCATTTTGTTTGATAGCATAGCATAGTGTGGAGAAGAAAGAAAGTTTTCCCTTTGAAAACTTTTGTGGAGATTGTTGTGTAAAACTTTCATGATAATAGATCTTTTCATTGATGGTGGAATTCGTCTTTGTCATGGATAGCTAGCAAGGTCTCTTCATCCTTTCGGATCCAAGTAGCATAAAGTAGCGTAATTTTCCTTTCATGCAAGTAGTTTACTTTGGATGTGTGGTGTTTTATTGAGGTAGCTTCATTTCATTCCATACCACTAGCAACTTGTTGATGACAAGCTCGTCTTGCGTGGTCAACTGGAGATTATCTTGAGTTTAACTTCGATTATAATTTGTATGCTTATATGCGTCGTCTTGATGGTATATGTATGCTAAATTGTAATCTGAATATCTTTTGCTATCCCTTTGAAGATTGCACCAATTTTACTGAAGTTGTCCGATGTGAGGCTAGGTGAAATTCAGTTGAAGTCTACTGAAACAAGCTCTACATATCTTGCATTTAGAATATAATTTAGAATTTTCTCATCCTTACATTCATTTACTTTCCACTCATCTTTGGTTAGTTTTAGGAAACGAACCTATTGCCAAATCATACGCGTAAAATCCCCTTCCAATCATCCATTTGTTGTTAACTGCGAGTATCCTGAACAATTGTGTAAGTCCCCTCGTAAGAACACAGCAATACACATCAAACCAACTGAGGGTATTCCAAGTATTTCGGAACCTTGGAGTTGAACGTGTGATCTATCTCGCAATCTTAGCACACGGAATACTTTGATCAAGAGAGAACGGAGTAGCCTTCGGACAACTTTGTTCTTCTGCTGATTGGTGCGGTCACAAAAATCACATCAACAGTTACTTCTTCTTCAGAGCTTCCACCATTGGATGAGGAGGGACATTTGGTCCTAGTCCCTAAGGAGATTGTAGACACTTGAGAGAGGAGGTTGAGGAACAGGGTGGTGAAAGAGTTTTTGGTGAGATTGAAAGATTTGCCTGTTGAAGATGCCACCTGGGAGCAAGAGCAGATTCTACAGCACCCGAGCTTGCAATTGCTTGAGGACAAGCAATTTCGGGAAGGGAGGACTATAATGTCCCCTTCACGATAGCACATCAGGGTCACGTAGCCTTTTTGTTCCCGAGGCTAACGTTGGATTGAAGGGAACCATTTATTTAATTAGTTGGGTATTGCCTAATTTCAAGTTCAGCTTGAGGTGATGCCAATTAATTAATTAAATATTTTGATAAAGTGACTTTACAAAAATAGGCAAGGTGATTCATTGAAATATTTAATAAAAATTACTTTATTAAAGTCATTTGAAATTTTGAAGGAAAAAATACAAAACATGAAGAAGTCTATTCTATTCGCACTTTTTGGAAAAACTCATGTATCTCCCATGGGAAAGGCTCGAGCTGTGTTGCCTAGGGTTTGAAAACCTCCACTGTCTAGTTTCGAATGTGAAAGATCATTTCCTAGCTGGGCAATTTCAGTATTTTGAAAGACGTGGATCCTCATTCTGTATTTCGTTTCTTTTTGGAACATTTTGGATAGAGAACGAAGTTGCTTCCCTTTTTGCCGTGGCTGCTTGCATGGTGAGTTCGACGGCTTCTTTTGGATGATTTGTGGTAGATTCTTGTGTGAGCTGGGGCGGCCAACATCAAAAAATCCTTGAATGCCATGGTTTCAACAAAATATCAAGGGAAAATTTGTGTATGGTGGTGATAGCGGCTGAGACCAAGGAAATCGCGATTTATTGCTGTAGACGACTTTGGTATCTTGTTATTGGCTGGGACGTGGTTATTGAAGAGACTAATGAAGGCGTTTTGGAGGCTTATACCTGGTGCACTCGCTGGTTAGAAGAAATGACTGATAAAAGAGGGACTCTAGCTGCTGCAAATGAGTTTTGCACATTTTGAGGGCGCCCTCATCATTCTCAGGCCAGAGTCGAACTGCTCTTCCAGGTCTGGGAACAAATACTACCTATATTTTGTTGTAGTTTGGTCTGAGTCCTTATTTATGCTAGGAGACAATGAAAATACAGCTGTAGGGTCTGATTTTGGTAGGAAACTCAATGCACAAACTGCTGTAAGCAAATCTGGGTCTGCTATATAAAATAAACAGATTTATTAAACTCAGAACTGCCATACCAATTGTTGTCAAACATGTCTGCAAAGTCTGGGACACATTTTGTAATGTTGATAGTGGAACTATGTATTAGAATGAGTTAGTTTACATATGCTGACACAATCATATTTGTAAATGAAACCGAGCATTTCACTTGAACTTACAAATACTGCTCATTATTTTCTGAGTTGCACTGTATCCAGAAAAAGTTGAGAGCAGGTCATAAACGTCTACTTCATTCAATACTCTTGTTTATGTGTTTCTTTTTATCAAGTGGTTGGTCACTAACTTGACATGAGAAGCAACGAGCTCCCTTCAAATCAAACTCACTGAACTCCAAAAGAACACATTGTCTCCAAGGAAAGTACAGTTAGAAAATTATATCAGTCAAAGCATTATTCAGGACCAGTATGTAATGTAATTCCAAGGCATGAAATCAGAAAAAAATTAGTCAGAGTAACAAGGCACATTTCAAAGCTTTAGGGGCAAAGCTTCCCAAATGGGATGGGCATGTTCTGTACTTAAACCATCAATTGTGAGGTATCATTTTGAGTTATTTTTCTATCAAGCTCATATTTTATCACATGCTCATTACTTATGCAAGTGGCGAAAGTTCTTGTTAGGTAGATAATTAATAGAGGTGGGTAACCACCACTCTCAATGTGGCTATGCAGTAAACCTGTGTAAGAAAAACTAGTAGATTCATTGTTTAGTCAACATGATTATGTACATATCTAGTGTGAGAAGCTACTTTATTAATATAAAGGTTTATCTCTTTCAATTATCTAATCTACTTCAATATTAACACAACTTTTTGAGAAGAGTACTTTCACTCAACTAGGACTCATATTTGTCAATGTAATCCAATTTTTTAGTTGTTACAATCTTGTTTCTGATCTACAAGGCAGGTGAAATCCATTTTTTGGGAATGCAGGTGCTCCTGTGTTCTTTATTTGCTATATTTGTGCTTTCTATCGCTGAAGCATACTGCAGATATTAACTGGTTGCCAGCAATAGGAAGCTAGATGAGTTTTAAAACAAAGACAACAAAAAATTGATTATAGGATGACAAATGAGATCCTAGGTGGGATATGTAATAACTAATAGGGAAGCATCCATGATATAACTTCTTGGCCAAACCTATCCTAATTAATCAAAACAAGTATACTATCCATGAATAGCCAATTTTTTGATAGACATGGAAATAATCTACCAGATGAACCTTGCGTAGACCAGAAGAGGCTTCTCCTTCAACCCCAGCATGTGTGACTTTTATTGAAATGTCTTTCACATAAAATGGACACATTTTTGTTACACTTCAAGGTTTACTCTTTGTGTATATATATCTATTGTGACATGACCAAACAAAATACTGCAGTATCATACATTCCTAAATTTCAGAGTGTATTTAGGGTCATGAACTATTTAAGGTATATTTTTGGTAACCTAATTGAATGTATAAGTACGTAGCAGATTCATCCCTTGCTACAAACTGCGACCCGAAACTCCTCTACATGTTTTCATTTTACTGGCCAAATATACTATGAACCATAAACCATAACTAGTTTCTTACTAACTCGTCCTGTCTATATTGCCCTCCAAAATAGTAGACATTTCTTGCCTGGCCTCCACAATTCCATTTTCAGTGGAGGATTTGTTGGTAATATCAATAGATAAACATGGTGTGATATATCTTGTATAATTAGAACTTGGTGTAACAATAATTTAAACAAGACATCAAATTTCTTGCAATAATCTTTATTATGCAAAACAATTTTACTGCTAGAACTATCAAAAGAGATGCTAGAGGAATCAAAAGCAGAAGATTTGGCTGTTCATTACCAATAGATTCCTCTGTATGATATTTTCACACAATGGTCTCCATCCTAGTAGCTTTTCCATGAAAATCACCATTAGTGATGGCTCTTATTATCTATTAAATGCTTGTTCAGGTACAGCTTTAAGGCTACAGCTCATTTTTTATACCGCTTTATTGAAGGATATTATTCAGAAACTGTTAATATTAACATTGAATCTCATCTTGTGAAATTGAAAAATCACTTTGGCGGCAATCTTGTAGAACGTTTGTACCTTTTGGCCATAAATTGTTCCAAAAATTAATTATCTTAATTCATATTCTATATAGAATCATTAATAAGCATGTTCCTTTCAAAAGAGAAAAAATTCAAATTAGAGGTTGTAGGTTAATGATAGGATGGAATTAAATTAATCTTCTGGCCGTATGAATGCCACAAATACAAGCAAGATAGAGCTTCAGCAAGCAATCAGACAAGGCATCTGCCACTTACTTGCATCTGTCCTCCCTGGCCACTAACCGTATCTATCATTTTAATATAAGAACCTTCTTCAACGGGCTCATAGACCTGAAAACTACAAAAACTTCACTATGCAAACAAAGAAATGTTGCAACATGTAACAATAGAAAATTAACACAGAACAATAAAGCATCAGAAAAATAAGAAATCATAGAAAATTTACATAAGCAGACCTTCTCATAGTGAGTGAGTCGATTTTTGAAATCTTCCATTCCTGCTGCCAAATCAGGTCTGCTAAGAACATCAAGGATGTCAGTTTACTTAAAACTATTGAATGAACTAAATTTTAAGACTATGCAAAATTTTAAGCCTGGAAAGTGAGGAAAACAATGTAAATAAATTGCACTAAATAAGTATGTGACAACTCACTGATTTGCATAGTCTGGACTCTGGCATATTTTTAAGCGAATGTTCTGCTCAATTATAGCCTGATCATTACATATGGTCTCTAAAAATATAATCTGTTTCATCCCATTTACAATACATCAGTTGAATTAGACCATACACTTAATATAGCCAAACTGCACATCAAAAGTCAAGACTAATCATAAGAAACTGAACTTAATTTTCCTTGCCATTGGCAGAAACATTATCTTATCCCAACACTATAACTAAGGCTGGCAAAAACTATCAACACTAATGCAGAAATAACACAGCATTACTACACCTCTACATTCAGATCCAGTTGCTGACGTGTCATGAATTGTAAAGATAGAACTCTTATGCTGTAAGTATCCAATTGATAAAGAATGTAAAATTGATTAGCAAGTAGACATCATCTCTATCAACAAAGATTCTCATAACACTTCAATTCCTGGGACATATGGATGAGTAGTATTTAGTAAAGTTTGTTGATGTTTCACGTCAAATCAATTTTTTATTTCTCTCCATCAACTGAATTTTCATCCTAATTCATCCTTGAGGAACCCAACATGTTTTCTCAAACTTTCCACTTCAATGGATTATGATGAATCTCGACATGATGTTAAAGAAAACCTGACTGTATTTCTATTAGTTTCTAACATGTCTTCTGTTTCCATTCTTGCAAGAAAAACCATGTTTTCATCCATTTGATCAATTGAAATATTACACCCAGCACAAGGAGAATTTGATATTTGTTCATTCAAATTTCCATCTTTTACCTAAGAAGCACTCAAGTACCAACAAAGCACAATAAGGCATGGGATATGGGGCTCAATGTGTGAATAAAAATGATGAATTGTCCATTGAGATCAATGTGCAAGATGTAGAAAGAATCTTAATGGAACAACTGTTGTCAAGGCAGAGGAGGGAGAAAGCAGCATAACAGCTTCATGTTTTACACAGATCCTGTTCAGTTTCGTAGCTGGCAGAGGATTTCGATGAAGCTAGGAAACATGCAAGCACCTAGTGTTCCCTTTATAGTTTACATGCTTCCTAAATTCTGTCGCATTTTCATAAACATTGTCTTACCAAAACTATTGCAAATTGTATGTTTTAGATTTCTACTGGTAGTCATTTTGCACAATGCCATGAATAACCTATCATTGATTACAACATACATACTCAGTACCATAATTTTAAAAGTTGTGACTCATCAAAACTCAGTAGACCAAATATTTTGACTTGGATTCGGCAACTCAGCAAAAAACTTGACAAATTAAAAAATATATACGTAAGTTCATTAATGTGGTAAAACTCAGAGTATGTGAGTAAATGGGTGAGTTTCATGGCTGACATTTTCTCACAAGTAGTGCAAGTACTTAACAAGTTTTCAATCTATGTGCAGTATTACTTTGGTCCTCAATTAGTATGTCAATTATAGATTTTGAATTGATCAAGAACCTGTTGCAGTTTTTTCTTTATATGTAATGAAACCAACCACAAAACATGAAAATTATTATATGAAAAAAATGGCGTATGCTGACTCACTTCAGTATGACATTATTCTAAACCTTACACAAGGGAATGAATGCTAAAACCCTGCTTTGGGGAGACATTTTCCTACATGATGATTACTGTATTGTATTTTATATTCTACAGAAAATTATAGCACATTCACAGAATATTAGTTACAAAAATTTTGCTATGCATTTCAACTTTAAATGCAATTTCATTACGTCCTTATTAAGTTATTAACATAACTTGTTTAATTGTTGTCCACCATCAATCACATACATATGTAATTCTCTAGCTATATTTTATAGATTCATATGCAATAATTATATTCTGACTATGCTATACACATTTCTATTATCACCATGCAGATGCATTGCAAGAATTATGGGTGGGATTTTGCTGGAAAACTCCATCCTATTGATTGGAGACAACATAGGTAGAATGATATGGAGGTAGAGGGGCTATAACAATCAGAGTTACAAGACTAGCTTGGACTTGCCAAGATTTGGAAACTCCCAAGGCAAGTGGCACTAAAAGAATCCTAGGGACTCATGACCCAGATACCCGACAAGTCTCGAGGGTAAGACTCAGCCATGACAGGTAAAAAGAAAAACAAAAAGAGTTAAAATCAAGGGTTTGAAGGACTTTTGGAGGATGTTTAAAAGTAATAAAATTATAAAAAACAGAATGCGTTGTATGGTCTCAAATGTTTCAATTTGGTCTTGGTGGCAGGGGGTCAACCCCTTGACACCGCCCTAGATCGCGACAAGGAGTGCACTAGGGTAACTGCCACAAAACCCCTCAAGAGATGCTGCCCCTCAACCCCGTTGGGGGAGTTTCCACCAAACCCCCATAAGGGGTGCCACCCCTTGACTTTGCTAGGGGCATTGCCCCCAAAGCCCCACAAGAGGCATTGCTCTGAAATCCTTGCTCTAGTTTTGAAAAAAAAAGAAATGAAAATCTTTTTGGGCCATGTTGGATGGAAGGGCAATATTTTTTTATTTTTTCAACTTTTTCCTAGTTAAATTCCTAGTAATTAAATTAAATTTATACGTCTAGGTTGCTAAGTCAAAACCAACATTAAGAATATTCACCACCAACACACTTCTAGAAAAGTAAATTGCAGGAAAAAATTACCTTGCATTTTCCTTCAGCCATTTGCATTAGCATATTCCGTCGCTTTCTTGTGCTATTTGTTGCATCAAAAATGCCTACCTACAAGTATAAATCAGAAAGTAAGAAAACAGCAGGTGAAAAATTCAGATTAGACCTTAGACTCTTCAAACAACGTCAATTATTTACCTGCCCTCCTTCCAGCATCCATGACAGCATATCTTCCATTGCCAAGGCTGCCACCTGAGCATATATCAGAGATCAAGTGGTAACTTCAAAAACAACAGAAAGTCACAGATATTGCTCAAATTCCATTGTCATTCTAAAATAGATAGCACTTTTAGCAACAGTTTGAAACAAAGTCTAACTTCAGAACTAATTCCATCACACAAGGGTTTCTAGTTCATTTTGCGAAGGAATATAAGTTAGATTAGCATGTATTTGTCATCATGTTCTTCATCTCTAAATGGCTTCCACAGTTTGGCTCCATCCACTAACAGTAAACACATGAAAAAGAAACAGATATATACAATGCAATCTACCTCATTCCGTGCATCAACACCTTCTTGATTGTCAGCACGAAAGAAATCTGCAGTCTAGAATTATTACAAAGCAACAGGTCAAAGAATGCAAATGAAGCAAAAAATATTGTAAATGCAACAAGAAATGATAGAAATAATTACCAAGCCACATGAAAATTGTAGCAGTTTGGACAAAAGGGCTCCTTTTTATCTAACAATTAATGTGAATTTTCATCAATATTAAGATGCCCAGAAATGATCCATGAAAAGGGTTTACATATGGCTCTATGTATAAGATATAAATTACAGACTCTTTGCCTCTTATTGACCATAAAATAATCAGGAGCCTATCTAAAAACAAATTAATTTCATCACATTTTGATGGAAAAATGTGGATAGAACTTAGAAGCTAATCACTAGCAAAATTTATTTACCACTATACCCAAACTCCATTGGAGGCAAGAAGCCTTGCACAAGAATCAAACATGTTACATGACAATGAAAGTTGAAACTGCGAAAAGTAATCAAACGTGTTACATAACAATGAAAGTTGAAAACTTGAAACCAATCGAACATGACAATGAAAGAATAACAAAATCTTTTATGCAACGTTTTTTTTATTTTTTATTTTTTAAGTTTAGGTTGGATAACTGTTAACTAGATTATTACTAATTTTTTCATGTTGTCTCCCTTTTGCTAGGTTTCATTTTTATTTTATTTTTAAAAACATGGCCTCCAAAAATAGAATTAGTGACAAACCAAGGGATCCTTGCTGAAAACATAGGACACCAAGTGTAGTGCAACAAGAGGTTATTTGTACCCATTGCTGCAACAAGAGGTTATTTGTACCCATGGCACTAAGTCTATGACCGATGGCATAAATTGACTCAATATCACCTTACATGGATCACTTGCCAAGATGTTACGTCATGTAAGGTAGCTGATCCAAAGGTTGAGAAGGAGGTGAAAGGACTTCTTGTAGCATATGAGCAAAGGAAAGTAGAAAAAACGAGAACAGAGGCAATGACAATCCCAAACCCGGTTTTGAGTTCTACAAGGTCATAGGAAGATATGATGGGCTCTTCTTCCATTGGGCCACAAATACGAGGATCAGGAAGTGTGGGTGTCCATAGTTCTAACTTTTTTGTTCCCAGAATGAAGGTACTACATGGAATAGAGAATTATACCATGTGGCAAAGTTTGCATGTGCAAAACTTTGGTACTACAATAATATTTCATTCAATGTTGCTTCAAGTCCTTATTGGAAATAGTTGGTCAATGCATTGACCGTGCCAAGTAATGGGTTTAAGACCCCAAGTCATCATGTGTTGAGCAAGATGAGGTCCAAAACACACTCCTACTAATAGAAAACAAAAGAAAAATAGGAAAAAGAAAGGCTGCAACATTTTATCTAATGGGTAAACAGATGGCAGAAATATGACTCACCAACTTTTTAGTGGCTTTAGGGGAACAGCTGGTATTTTTAAAATCAGTTGATGCATCCAATGAAATAAAAAATGTAGAGACCTTGTGCAACATATCGGATGAGGTGGTGATGAAAGTGGGAGTGGAAAATGTTAATCAAATAGTGACTGACAATGTAGTTGCATATGTGGTAGCTAGTAGACTTCTAGACGCAAGGCACCCAACATTATTTTGGAGCCCTTGTGCTGCCCATTGTCTTGACCTACTTCTTGAGGACATAGGGAAACTAAGTTGCATGAAGAATGTAGTTGGAGATGCAAGGAGTATTACAAAGTACATCTACAACCACACATGGGTCCTAAATCTTATGAGAAAGCACACTAATGGTAAGGATCTCGTGTGATCAACAGTCACATACTTTGCTACTAATTTTCTCACCTTGTAGAATATATTAGCCACAATGACCAACTTTAAGCACATGTTTGTGAATTGTGAGTGAAAGATGGTTGGAGTGTCCTTATTGTAGGTAGGCTGAAGCAAAGGTCGTGAAGACCATTTTTTATGATAGATTTTCCAAATTTGTGGACAAGATCATCAATGGAAGCTTTCAAACCTCGATTTCTATTTATTTTTTCATTTTCTAATGTTACAATTTGTTTATTTTTTTAAATTTTGATATTTAGGTGTTAGAACCGTTGGTAATGGTTCTAGGATGGGAATCAAAACCCCGTGGGGTATCTATATGAGGCAATGGATAAGGCCAAGGAGGTGATTCAACATTTGTATGGGTCGAGCAAGACCAAATATGAACCCATATGGCGCATAATTGATCGGAGATGGAATTGAGAACTCCAACATATTCATGTTGGTGCCTACTATTTGAACCCCAAGTTTTATTTCTCCCCTACTTTCAAAGCAAATGCAAATTCATGGCCTTCAAACAAGTATTTAGAGATTGATTAATGATGATGGCCTTCAAAGACCTCATACTTGATGAGATACAAAGTTATAAGAAGGTCGTGGTGGCATTATTTTCTTCAATTCTTTGCATTTGTAGGAGAGCCACTCTACAACCAAGTAAAAAGAATGTGTTTAATTTTAATTTACTATTTCTTTTAATGTTTAAGTTATTAAATTCCTTACTAAGTTATAAATGTCAATTGCTATCCTTGAAAATTTGTGATGGGAAGATTATGGTGCCAAAACACCTAAACTTCAAAAGCTTGCCATCCGCATTTTATCCCAGCCTTGTAATGCTTCTGGCTCTGAGCGCAACTAGAGTGTTTTTGAGGCCATTCACACAAAGAAACGCAATAGGTTGATTCAAAAAGCACTTGAATGACCGTGTCTATGTGCAGTACAACCTTCGGTTGCATGAAAAGAAGGTACAAGGGTAGGGATCATATAAAGCACTTGACCTTGATGACATTGATCCATATTCAAATTGGATTGATGAGCCTGATGATGTTGATGTGGATCCATTGTTAACTAATGATGTGTTACTTGATTTTGAGAGAGAGGCAGCTGAATGGGAAGCAAATGTGGCAGCATATGAGAAGGCAAAAGGCAAGGTTGGTCAGCCACCAAAGGCAAGTTCCTCACATACACAACTTGATCCTATCACTATGGATGAGGTACCTATTGAGGCTCCTATTGAGGCTCCTATTGAAGATATTGCAGCTATACCATCTACTTCAGCAACACCCACCTAGTGGCAACAAACTTTGTTGAACTTTAGTCATAGACCAAATTTAGGATTTATAATTTTCATTGATACTTAAACTTGAAGTTCATATGTATTCGGAAGTTGAACTTGTTCTTTTGTCTATGATATGTATTAAACTCAAATTTTGATTTATATATAATGGAAATCAGTAATATGTCCTACAGATTCAATATATATGTGTTTTTGAAAAATATTTTTAAAAATTATTTGTTTTCAAATGTTCAATAAATTTGCTGAGTTATTACCAAATTTTTCCTAGAGTTCTTGCTGAGTCCTGAGTTTTTTAAAAAAATTGGGCCTGCCAAGTTATTGCCGAATCTGAGTTTTTCAACTATGATATAGTTTATGTGAGCTCACTAGTGCACTCTTACTTATCTGGTTCTGACTCAGAATTGGCAAGCCTGATGGTGGGAGTCAGCCATAGGCTCTGCAAAAAAATTCTAATTGAAAAGATATGTGCAATATTGGAAGTACCTCCAATGCACTACAAAAAAGAAGTTTTCGAGCTTAGCAAAGCTGGTGAAAACAGAGTTTCTCCTTAAACTACTTTAAATATGCTTCCTGCCGCTGAAATTATGAAGAAAATGGACTGCTACAAGAACAGTCTTATCCCACAGCCACAAATATGAAGTTTTAATATGGATTCTACAATAGACTACTAAATACAGTAAGAAGCAGACAATCAACAATGAACCCTTAATAATTAAATGTACTTATGGCTTAAGTGAAAGCCTCACTCAAGGTTAATAAAAGGAATATTTTGTCATGAACAACTAACATTAGGTTTATATGAAAGAGATATAAATTCAAACTATTTTGAAGACTGCAGATAAAAATGATGAAGAAAGCTAAAGCTTTTTCAGTATACCAATGCCATACCAGATTCAACATCTCTTTTGTATGCTAATTTAATTAATCAAGTAGGACAGCTTTCAGACATTTCTATTTAGTATTATGTACAAGGTTAATAACAATAGCCATTTTTACTTCTTGAATGATAAAGTGCTGACTACAAGATTATGATCCTTTAATATGAAGAGACTCTTTAAAAAACAAAGGGGTATTTTAAAAATGAACCACTACCTGGTTTAAACCATGCTTGAGGCGACGATACTGTTGATTGGCACCATACAAAGAAAAAGATTGTCGTCTTAGTAATAACGTGATAATATGGCTAATACAGAACCATGCATACAGAACCATTGAATCAGACTGACAGTATAAATGATATACAATGTTAAGACATACAAAAATCACACCTTTCCAACATTAAAGTGCTTTGTGTCATGGCCAAGCCAGCGAAGATATCTGGTCAACTTTGCAGCAGTAAATGTCTTTCCTCTTGCAGGCAACCCAACCTAGATCAAAAAACTGAAGAAGTTATGGAACAGAGTTATAGTTCTGATTGATGTAGTTTTTGAGGCAACAGAAGAAAATTAATAATAAATGTTGCACCTGAATAAGTGTTCTCAGAACTTTGAAGATGTGTATAAATGTTATAAGAATTTCAAAATGAACAAAAGGGGTATAAATATTGTCTAAACATAAGTAATTACTAAATATCTCAGCTAACAAACATCTACATATATTAATATTTATGCTATAATAATAATGATTACAATGATTAAAAGATAAAAGAATCACGATGAAGAATTTCTGGCAGCTTTTGGCCGGATTTATTTGCAGACAATGAAGACATTTTCATCATGAAAAGAAAATTGTTCCATTTCCTTCCCAAGTGCGTCAAGAGCGAATGTGATTCCTTTGGGGAAGAGAGTGAACTCTGGCAAATTGGAGAACATAGCGGGCACAGTTCCAAAAAATCATAGGTTAAAATTGTTTCAAAGGATACCCCCAAAACAGAATTTTTTAAGAAGGCATTTATAGATAGGTTTCAGAATTACTCACCAGTGAGGAAGAAATAGACAATTGGATTCTGTCATAATTCCATTGGAACGCATCCCCTCCTAAAAATACAAAGTTCCAGAAACAGGGTCATTTCAAGGACATGGGAATGGGGATGAAATGTCCCCTTTCCACCAACAAAGCATGGGCATCCCAAGATAGCCTACAAAAGCACGGAACGGCTCCAAGACATCCCCCCTATTGGGGACATTGTGGGGGTTCCCTAACATCCCCAAGATGGCTTAGGGACTTCTAGAAGTGTGATGAGCCCAACTGGCTCCTCTACAAACCCCTGTTGTTTTAATTATCTTTTTGTGTTCTTTTGAGTTTTTTAAGAAAGTTTATAGAGAGAAATAGAAGGGGCGCAGTGTAACGAACACACTTGTACGAAAAATTTAAAACCTTAAAATTCAGTCACAAAAGTAAGAGCAATATCATAATGATAAAAAAATTTCTTTCAATAACATAAACAAGATACATCTTTTTGCAACTTTAAACTATTTCATTCCAAATGAAATTAGAAAGTAAGAAGAGTAATATACATACATAGCCCGTAGGCTTTTGGCACCAATAGAAGTAAGAAGGTCCAGGAATTCATCCTGTCAAGTCTTGGATCATCAGTCGGGTACTAAGGAGGAGAAACATCACTCGGGCGCTTTTCTATCAACCACGGACTTATAATGCGGTCCCCCGCACGATCATTTTGCAATGAACGGCCCTCCCTTCGAAGAAGAGATTGGTTGGGTAACCTTTAATGACTACCAACTGGACATAGTGCTGTGATCCTACAAAACTAGCTTTCGTGCAACCGGAAATTCTCAAACTAGGATGTATTTCGGGATCACGGTGAACTGACATTGTAGTACTACACCTAAATGGTTCCTTACACTACTTTGGCCAAAGTGTTTACGTTCAATGAAGAACATAGGTCATATGCCACATTCACTAGCCAGGTTCAACTTGCCTTGAGGCTATCTTATTCTACGCGTAGGCTGGTCTATCGGGGTAATTCGTACCCTAGACTTCCTACAACAATCTAACTACTGGAATGACGAACATTTTAACAAGATCTTACAACTAACGCCTTTATTCAAGATATTCTCATCCTAGGGATACAATAACTTGACTTAGTTATTTAGTATCTAGTTGTAGCTTGTAACTCATATAATGCTCATGATACGTTCCTATTTTAGTAACTAAATTATAAGTATATACTCCGTATATGAAGTCTTATCAATTTATGTGGTTTCCAATTCTTTGACAAGTGTAAACCGTACACTAATGAAAACAGAAACTAATAAAAGATTACATGCATTAAACATTTCTATTTAACTCATGCTAACAGTCTTTACTTCTTTCTTGTTCATTCCAAAGCAACCAGCTTTCAGACACATTTCTTTGCAGTCCAGAATATGATTCAGAATTATATCAAAATACTAGAATAATAGAAAGCATGTAAAAGCTTGAATTAGCATGCCTGATAAAGCTTTCCAGATGTTTGAAAGAGTAACTCCTTCTCTTGCCTTCACCAAATACTTTCAGCTAACTCTGTAACAAATTCTCAGCACAGTAATTTGACAATTCTATTCTGCTGTTCTCAACTCAGAGACTGTTTCTTTCAACTCAACCAAATAGTTTTCTTAACAGGAAATAACTAAAAACTTCCTTACTTAATGGCGAATTCTCTCTCAGCTGTAAAATGCTCTAAACAATATGAAAATCTTGATTGTGAATTCGTGAGTTTTATGAATGACATTCGCAGGTATTTATAGGGTTGCCATTTGAACTGTTTCCTCTTTCTATGGCGCCAGTACTGCCAACAAGACTTGGAATGATTCAAAGTAAAAACGTGTTGCATAATGGCAAGGGTTTCGACCTCCCTTATTGACAGCATTGACGTTTATTTCAATTCGAAATTGCTTAGTTCATAAAATCGTGACAGCTCTTGATTCAGGGGCGTTTTTACTGCTAGGTTAATTGACAAGTTTAATCTAAGACTTTTTCTTAGCTCCAATGGCGTCCACCTCTTATTTTATTTGCCAAGCATGAGTTCAGTCGGCCATTTTCAGACGTTTGGCCCTATTCACGCGAATTTCCTGCACGTTTTTCTTTTCTTCCGCCATTTTCACGGCTTGGCTTTTATTTCGACTTTTTACCATTTTAATAAAGTTCAATACATTTATCTGATGCATTTTGGCAACGGTTTAAAGTATAAAAATGAAGCCAAATAATTCGATTCAATGAAGAATTTCCATTTTAGAGAAAATCGCGATTTTATTCCCTTCATCGATTTAGTCTCATTTATCTATGGAATAATTAATAAAATATTATTTTACATTTCATCCTGATTTTCAAAACTTTTATTTTAATACATTTATATATATATTCTATTTTATTAAAATATTTATATAATATAGTTTTTAATTTGTATAATTATTTAAATTAGTAATTTAAATAATATCGTATACATTTATAAAAACTATATTATATTTATATTTCAATTTAATATTAAATATATATAAATATACTTATCTTTATACCTATACATATATTTACATCTACATTATACGTCCATATACTGTGAACCAGTCAATACTATACGTACTCATGTATATGTCTATATATGTGTATGTATAAATTCCGAGGCAATATATTATCAATATAAATATTCACTCTTCAGTTAGTTGTGGGTACGTATACTTGTATATATATTTACATTTATACTATACGTATAAGTATTCATAAATACACTTATATCGACGCACACGTATGGCATATCCATCTGCCCAATACGTTGTATCGACATGAATGTACTTATGGGTACTTGTACATATCGTATGTATATATACAAATACACATATCCACCTCTAACAAGAAATATTACTCATAAGATTATACTGGCAAGCATCACTTATTTACATATTCAGAAGAAGACACGACTCCCAATGATACTAGACAAGCCTACGGATGACTTACCTTTAACCAGAATAATGACTTAGCTTACTCAGTTCTATGGTTTGTGTGTGTATGTCCAATTGGTATCCATTACTGTTTACCCGACCAAGTTCTTCCCCGAGTGATATCTCTCCTCTGCCTGGAGGTACGAACCTGTTTCCTGCACATCATGACATGCCAACGGAAGTCATTTGCTCAAAACCAAGGTAATATACATAAAGCATCGTAGAAAGTTAGAAAAACATTATTCCATAACTTAATATGCTAATTTCATTTAAGAATTACATCAACAGGTGTATCAGACAATGAGACAATCATTAGGACACATTCAATTGATCACAAGAACAATTTGTTTTATTCAACAGAAAAATTCAAACATTTACAATGTACTTCCTATGCAGTAGTAGCTATACAATCGGGGTGTAACACGCAGCATATAATTGCTCATAGAACTCAAATCTGAACTAGAATTGACAAAATGAAATTGCAAAAGGTATTAAATAACTATAACAATGAGATTGCATGTTTCAGACATACCCAAAATGCTCCAGATTATTTAATTAAGAAAATAAGTCCAATTGCCAGCCATGAATGGAGTAAACTGACAATTCCAAGCGTAGGATGCAATAGAATGCAACCTCCAGCCTAAAACTGAAGCAGATGAAGGGAACAAGCTAGGCGCCAAAGAAGAATATGCAAAACCCTCAAAGAAGAAGGCGTTTCTTCTCCAGAACTCCCACGCACTTGCCTGAAGAGCTACACAGAACAAAGGAAAATCACGTCCTCAACCAAGAAGTACGGCCAAGCAGCTGATCAGACCTCCTGATGAAGAAAGAAGCCAATCTCTCAACTTCTCCTGCCTTTAATTGAAGAAACTACTGAATATTGCACAAAAATTCTCATTGAAGCACTGTAGAACTCCTGAATTGAAGCCCTTGTGGTTGCAATCATTCAACTGATCTTTCACAGTCTCACAATCACAGATCTGTGAAAAGTTTTCGTTCTCCAGAGATAAACAATCTTGAAACCCTTGTCTTAGAGGAAACCAAGCTCAAGCCCAGCCAAAGAAGAAAATATCAAAAAATCAATGAATGAGTTCGATTTTTCCCTTTGGTTGCTTATAAACCCCAAAAGGCACGCATCTCCAAAAAGTGACGCCAATTTCACTTTAAAATACATTTAAAATGTATTTAAAACATTTCAATAGCCAATGCATTAATAAATGGGTGCCCCTTTTGATAAAGTGTTATAATTTTTCACTTAAATAAATTTAAGTGAATTCTTTATTATAAAGTCAATTCAATTTTATAATATTCCATTAAATAAAGTTAAAACACTTCAATTTCACGAGAATATTAATATCTCGCTCATAACTTGTCGTATTGACGTACCGTCAGAAGCTGTCAATCACTGAACTGCCAATGCCTACTGTGAGCCAATCATTGAAGTCAAAGGATGAGAATGACAAAACCCATCAAATAATGCCATTGACCCTCTAACCCAACCTGTTAGCCTACGAGAATCTGAGTAATAGGCTAACCACCATCAAACACTATCATGCCGAAAAAGGGGACATTACAGTCTGCCCTCCCTGAAATTGCTTGTCCGCAAGCAATCTCAATAACAAAGAATCAACCACTCCACCAGGATCCCAAGGATAGTGTCGTGAAATGTCCCTATTGTCATCAATTGTCTCTTGTAACTCCCAAATCTGATCAACTGGATCATCATGATGTACCCTATCAATCTCAACACCATCTGTCACAGGAGAGAGGAACTCATAAGAAAGCAAGTCAAACCGCTAACAACACCTGCTCCCTAAAACTGCACAAGATATGCTATCATCCAACATGTCTAACACGTGCATACCAGAATTATGCATTCGAAACAAGTCATGTACATGATGACTGAAAGTGAAACTGTGTAGACTCCTGACCATGTACACACTGGGAACCTCCTCAACGAGCTCTGTCTGAAATCCCAATGCACTGACGGAATCTCCGATACTATGATCAAAGCTCACCCCTAAATCAGGGTCAAGAGTAGAATTAGCATCCACCTCATAAAGAGGATTGTTTACAAACTGAGCCTCATAACTGTTCTGATCCCAATCAAATACCTCTGATCCCACAGAACTAGAAGCAAAATGATAATCCTCCTCTAGAATCTCTTCTTCTCTCTTCTCACTTTTTTCATTAATGAGAATGATAGATCGCATATTCCCATCCTTAATACCAGCTTGCTGGTCTGTTAAATCAGCAATGTCATCACCCTCATAAAACCGCTCCATTTGTTTATTTGTACCCTTAGGCTTAAGAGGACAATTGTGGTTTTGGTCATAAGGAGCTTTGCAATAGAAACATAGCTTCCTCCTATGCAAATCATTTATTGTTTCTTGGTCCAAAGGAGCTGCAAACTTCCTCTTTTCATCAACTTTTTTTGATTCCTTAGGTTCTAATTGGCTATCAATATAGGATGTAGATGCTTCTGCATTTGAAGTGAACTTACCACGTGAAGCTGTAAGTTCCATGCTACAAGCTTTTCTCATAGCTTCGTGCAAGGTAGGTGGATCGAATGCCTTGATCCAACCTTACATTGGCTCATGGAGACCACCTACAAATAGAATAACAAGTCTCCGTTTTGAGATTCCGGTAACCATAACCGAGAGCTTCTGAAACTCACCAATATAAGACTCCAAGCTACCCAACTGCTTCAGCTGAGCAAGGTCTCTGAAGTAAAGTTCTGGATCATGCCTATCAAACCTCTCAACCAATCTGTTAGTGAATTCCTGGTAAGAAGAGATCCTATCATGATGGAGTGTGACCATGCCATGGTGCCACCAGTCATGTGCCACGCCATCCAGGTGAAGTGTTGCAAATCTTATGGCATCCTCTTCTGCCATTGGACGTAGTGTCAAAAAAGTGTCTAGTTTGCTCACCCAGGCTCGAGCTGTGACTTTGCCACTGCCATCAAAATTAGTTAGAGTAAGTTTGTTGGTAGCCTGCCTTAGATCATTATACCTGTTTTCAGGCCTCCTATCTGTCCAGTTCCTGCCATGCTCTCTTTTCTAGCTCAGAAATCTGTCGAAGTTAAGGTGATCCTTAACTCTTTGGGGCAAAGCATCCCACTCATCATGCTGTGTCATGATGTTATTTGCAAAATTTACATCACCTCCCTCAGCCACATTCTCCCCAACAGGATCATTTCTAATAAATGTTGGCTGAGTAGGCCTGTCATAGGTGTGTACTGGAGTAACTGTCCTCTGTCTATCTCCATGTACACTACCTTCCTGATCTGGATCCCGATTTGGCCTTCTCTGAATGCTCAAATTCTGGACGTTGGTACTTAGCTACTAGAGGATGTTCGCCACCTGTTCCTGTCCTGCAACAAGGCCTCTCAGTACATCTCTGGCCTCCCTGTCCTCGTCATTAAGACGGTTCCTGTATGGTCCTTCCTCATCTCTGTCAGCCATGTTATCCAACTCTAAATCTTCGTCCTGTTGTCAAATGGAAATGCCGTAAACGGTTCAAAGGTACTTCTCTGATATCCAGGACCCCTGCGTGAGTAGTACCTGTCAAATCAATTCTAATGTGACCGCATAGAAGCTGCTAACCCTCCAGGATGGCAGGATCAGAGCTCTGATACCACTGTGATGAGCCTAACTGGCTCCTCTTCAAACCCCTATTGTTTTAATTATCTTTTTGTGTTCTTTTGAGTTTTTTAAGAAAGTTTATAGAGAGAATTAGAAGGGGCGCAGCATATAATTGCTCATAGAACTCAAATCTGAACTCAAATTGACAAAATGAAATTGCAGAAGGTATTAAATAACCATAACAATGAGATTGCATGTTTCAGACATACCCAAAATGCTCCAGATTATTTAATTAAGAAAATAAGTCCAATTGCCAGCCATGAATGGAGTAAACTGACAATTCCAAGCGTAGGATGCAATAGAATGCAACCTCCAGCCTAAAACTGAAGCAGATGAAGGGAACAAGCTAGGCGCCAAAGAAGAATATGCAAAACCCTCAAAGAAGAAGGCGTTCCTTCTCCAGAACTCCCACGCACTTGCCTGAAGAGCTACACAAAACAAAGGAAAATCACATCCTCAACCAAGAAGTACAGCCAAGAAGCTGATCAGACCTCCTGATGAAGAAAGAAGCCAATCTCTCAACTCGTCCTACCTTTAATTGAAGAAACTACTGAATACTACACAAAAAATCTCATTGAAGCACTGTAGAACTCCTGAATTGAAGCCCCTATGGTTGCAATCATTCAACTAATCTTTCACAGTCTCACAATCACAGATCTGTGAAGAGTGTTCGTTCTCCAGAGATAAACAATCCTAAAACCCTTGTCTTAGAGGAAACCAAGCTCAAGCCCAGCCAAAGAAGAAAATATCAAAAAATCAATGAATGAGTTCGATTTTTCCCTTTGGTTGCTTATAAACCCCAAAAGGCACGCATCTCCAAAAAGTGATGCCTGTTGTACCCCAAAATTAAATTTTTGTTACACTTAGACATTTTGAAGAAATAAGTAAAAGTCTTGTTAAAACAGTCAAAAGGGTCAAAATTTGTGTGTGCATGTCTTGCATGAAAGGTTAAAACGCAAAATTTTCAAAATCTAACGATCTGGGTCTGCTCAGAGCAGCTTAATCTACAAAACCCAGATCTCAGTTTTTCATCCCTACGTATTAGGAAAACTGCTATTTTTAGAAATTTTCTAAAATTAGTAAACGTTTTCTGGGTTTTTCTGGGTTTTTTTGGAAATGGATACTGGCAAAACTTTCTAAAAATAGAAAGTTGGTCCGTCAGGGTCCAAACCGATTTTGATTGGCTCGAAATACATCCATATCAGGCTAGTGCAGTTAGAATCTCAAAATAATCAATTTTGCCCTAGTGGGTCTATTCTGCTTTTTCATAAGCATATCAGGAGCTCTGAGGTCATCAATGGAGGTCAAACGGCTGCCAGGTGTCAGATTCAACATTCAAGGCGTTCAACAAAAGGCGAGATGACGAGCAAGCACGAAGAACGAAGAAGAAGATAAAAATGACGAAAATTTTCTAACACTGCAAGACTTGGGCACCCCAAAAGAAAATAGGCGCCCACATTTTTAGGGCATTAAAAGATGAAATTAGGGTTTACACCTCCAACCAAAGTTGTTCAGTTCTCTGCCAGCTCCACAACGAATCCAACAGTGCAGCCATCAAATTATCCAGTCGCTCGAGATTCAGCGCCGAACAGGGGAGATCCAAACTGAAGTCAGAATGAAGAAGAATGAAAAATATCAAAAAATTGACTAAGTGTGGAGACTTTGGGCACCCCTGGAGAAGAAGGGCGCCCAGCTTTTTGAAGCACCTAACTCAGCAATTAGGGTTTGAAAATATGCTCGATCTCTTCAGTATTCAGTCAGCTTCGCAATGCCTGTCTCCGTCAGATCATCCGACTGACCATCCTCCGGCAAATTTGGATCGAAGTCAAGGGTACAGAATGAAGGTTTCAAATTTGAAGATGAAATCAGATTTAAAAATGGCCAAGTCTGGAAGGTTTGGGCGCCCTAGGAGAGAAGAGGCGCCCAATATTTTGGAAGGTAAAACAGATGAATTCAGAGATGAAGCCCTAACATGATCTCTTCACAGTCGATCCAGCTTTCCAACGAGATATCTAGCACATCGATTAGAGTTTGCAGTCACCAGATACGAGGAGCTGAAAGTAGGGTGAAACGACAGCTAAGAATCAAAGTTCAGAAGCAAACAGGAAAAAGTAGAAATTAAACTAACTCTAAGAATCAAAGTTCAGAAGCAAACAGGAAAAAGTAGAAATTAAACTAACTCTGGTAAGTTTGGGCGCCCCAGCTTGCCAGGGGCGCCCAAGCTTTTGAGGGCCTAAAATTCACTGTTTGGCGAAGTTCATCTCAGAAGACCCCTCCTAATATCTCATCAGCTTCGCGATGAGCATAATAGGCAATCAATCCGATAACCGGAGCATCAAATTCAATGAGATCATCTGTAGAAAAGCTATCAATGAAGAAATTTGAAGATCATAAAAATGGCTAACTCTGGACAAAATGGGCGCCCCTAGAAGGAAAAGGCTCCCGTGAATTCGAAGGTCGAGATCAAGTTTTTAGCCAGAAGCGCCTCCAGAACAATCTTCTCAGAATCAGTCAAGCTACGTTATGGATCTTCAGCTCGACTGTCAAATCGGTCTGCAAACCGGAAATCAGAGGCAAAGTAAGGGGACAAAATGGTGAAATGTTGAAAATATCATAAATTTGACTAACTCTGCTTAAAGTGGGCGCCCCTAGTGAAGAAGGGCGCCCATCTTCACATGCCTTAGAGAAATTTTCAAGATTTTCAAAATTTTCAAAATTACAAGAAGGAAGATGGCGTCCAAAGTTCAAGAAGCTGAGATTTTAGGGTTTTGGAAATAAAAGCAAAAGAAAGCAAAGCAAAAACAAAACCCTAAATCTATTTAACACCTCTCTTTCATGTAATTTTTATTATTTTTGCAGGTAGCATTCAGAGGAGAAAGTTGGAGCAGCAAGTTTGAAGAATTTTCATGATCCAAGAATTCATATTTGCTGGTTTTTCATCAGATTTTTCAGATCAGCAAGCATAAACCCTTGCTTTTTCAAGCTTTTTCATCCAGAAGATCAAGTTTTTCAAGGAGAAGGCCAAGGTTTTCCAATTTTCAGCCATCTGGGTCTTTTCACTTCGTTCTTCTGAAGAAATTTTCAAAGAACTTCATCAAGTTGCAGCAGCTGCTTTTTATTTGCATGTCAGTGAAATCCTCAGTACAATCAGTTTTTAATCATCTGGGTCTTCTCAAAACAGTCCTCTGAAGAAAACCCATATCACAGTTTTTTATTCAAGAAAGTTTCAAATTCTAGGGTTGGCGCTTTTTCAATCAGTCATCAACATTTTGCAAATCTAATCAACTGGGTCCATTTCTAATCATATTCTAAACAAAACCCAGATGCCAGTTTTTTTTGCAAAAAATTGAAGAAATTAGGGTTTGCTGCTTTTTCAGGCAAAATTCAAAAATTTCAAAAACGGACGATCTGGGTTGTCTTGCAACGAAATTCTGAGCAAAACCCATATCTCAAAAAAAAATTCAAAAATTTGTCTGTTGGAGCAAGAAAAATCAGCATTCTAAAAATAATAAGTTGCTCAAAGCTTGTCTGAACATAGGCGAGTTTACAGCTGTTCTTCAAGTTTTCCGAAATGGAGTATACTCCCAATGTTTTCAAGACTGAATCAGCCCTCTATCATGATTACATCAAAACAGCTGAGACAAACTTGCATCACATCAAGCTGGTGTTTGATCTACACGCTTTGGAGAGCACAGGCAACACCTCAATTAGGAACCTGGGACACTCTGGACTCCTCGCAGCAGCGTCAATTCCTATATCAGTTCAAAGTCTTGAGTTTGTAATCGCTTGCATCAAGCATTACAACCCGGCTACTATGGAGATCCAGTCAGTGGATGGCAGATTGATTTGTAGTCTGAAGCCTGATATGATCGAGAAGTGTTTTTCCATTCCTCCATGGCCTCAAAGCGTTACTATCTCAAAGGGTGAGTGTGAGAGGATATGGGAAATTCATAAGGAAAAATACAACAAGAAGATTGTACTGAAGTGAATGAAAGAAAAAACATAAGACTTTGCCAAGTCACACTTCCATAATGTCAGCAAAGTTTGAAAAGGCAGCCAATGAGGTTGAAAATTTCCTGAGATCTATTGCAATTGGTGAAGATATTCTAGAAAAGCGGTGTTTTGCTATTGAGGGCATAGATGCACCGAGCCGGGACACAATTTCCAACTTCCTAGCGGATGTGATTGAGCTTTAAAGCAGCTTGCTTTCCCACTTTCTTTCTATTCTTGGATTAATTCTTATCCATTCTTTGATAAGAGAAAGAAGATAAAATGTAATAGTTGGCGTTTCCCGCTTTTGCTTTCTTAGGTTTTAGATGTTATCTTCTTTCTAGAATTAGTAATAAAGCTTGCTTGCTAAGCAAGCCCTAGATTGTGAAAGCAAGGAGATTTTAGGGTTCCCTACTCCTCTGCTTGTCTATAAATAAGAGCCTTTGCTCATTAGTTTCTTTAACCATGCTAGTGATAACAAAACGCTCAGCCTATTGTGCCTACTGTTTGTTATTCAAGTGTTGTTCAATTGTTGTGATAGCAAATTGTTGAGCCTCTTTAGCCAACAAGGAGTTAGTGTGATTGTTGTTTCTATTGTGTAAGAATAAGATTGCAAGCCTCTTTAGCTGCAATTTCTTATTACAGGCATGTTAGAAGTGAGTTTTGTTCCAGAAGTTTGAGTAATAAAATCATGACCCTCCTTTGCCTTGGTCCAAAATCTCAGATTTCCGTTATTTATGTTCTACTTTTATGATCTTGATTTCAACTTGCATTGAAGTGTGTAGATGTTTGTTGAGAGAGAGTTTATCGAAGTATTTTGTCAGAAATATACCTCGTTCATTTCTAGTTTCTCTTGCTCTACTTATTACTTGAGAAGTTAGAAACGTCTTTAGTTTAAGTTAGTCGTAGTTGAAAGTCTTAAAACAGAAAATCTAGGCTGCGGCGTTTGTGTTTAATAAACCTTGTGCTCTAAGCTGATCAAAAAGATAGGCAACTTAGTTCTTAGTTTACTTCCTTTCAACACCATCAGCAAGAGGGAGCTTCCCCTCCTAATTTGAAGAGCAGTTTATCTATGCATAGCTGTCCGTTCCAAATACGCATTCCAGAGGTGCGAATTTAAATGCCAACAATGCCAATTTCACTTTAAAATACATTTAAAATGTATTTAAAACATTTCAATAGCCAATGCATTAATAAATGGGCGCCCCTTTTGATAAAGTGTTATAATTTTTCACTTAAATAAATTTAAGTGAATTCTTTATTATAAAGTCAATTCAACTTTATAATATTCCATTAAATAAAGTTAAAACACTTCAATTTCACGAGAATATTAATATTTCGCTCATAACTTGTCGTATTGACGTGTCGTCAAAAGCTGTCAATCACTGAACTACCAATGCCTGTTGTGACCCAATCATTGAAGTCAAAGGATGAGAACGACAAAACCCATGAAATAATGCCATTGACCCTCTAACCCAACCTGTTAGCCTACGAGAGTCTGAGTAATAGGCTAACCACCATCAAACACGATCATGCCGAAAAAGGGGACATTACAAGAAGTCCCTTGACTATCTTGGGGATGTCAAGCAGTCCCGCAGTGTAAGCATTAATAAAAAGTTAATTTTTAAAAATGCTAATAAAACATTTTTTTTTTTAGAATAAAGTTTCACTGTCATGATAACTTGATTTGTATCAAAGCTTAGAACAAACAAACAACATGATGCCATGTACAAACGGTTGACCATGGAAAAAAAAGAAATATTTACATGGTATTGGCTTCCAATCCCTAAAGCAATTCCTTTTATGAGTGCCAGGGGTGTAAAACTTAGGGCAAAAGAACTATAATTTATGATCATGCAAGAACAACAATAAACCAATTTGCTAAGGTGAGTAATGCCTTCTTCAGATTTAAGCTCTAATAAGCAAAGGGGGTATTCTCTAAGGTACTATATTAAAGGATGATCATAGGAATAAAATTAAACTTTGCAACAAACCATACCCACTTCATATAACACCTCTTATTTGTCTACCACTAACTGCATATATGTTGATTTGCTAATACAAGGGCTTTGCACCTCTATAAAGTAGATAGACAACCATGTAAAGAGTTTGAAGATGTTCCTTAGACAATCCCTGATGATATAGCGTACATCTAGAAATGGAAGGAAACCAAAATCAACACAAAATAAAATGTAGATTAATTTTAGTTGCTTTGAATGTGTTGGTAAGATGGGAGGTTGAGAACAGAGCAAATGGGTGCCTTCATCCGGTAGGAACAATAGAGTCTCAATTTTTTACGAACCAAGGGGAAAACTGATGGGAACACTGATTAAAGCCCACTCTGTGATACCTTAATGAACCTAACAACAATGACTATACCTCTCACTTTCACACATAAGCTTGGCTCTATGTATGCAAACAAGCAAGTAAACAAAAGTGCAAAACATCCAATGGAACATATCTTAGTTATCCATGAACAAACCTACATACTTCTTGTGTTATTTTGATAAAATGCCTACAAAATCTTTAAAAGAATTTTTACTACCCTCTGATTAACAAACTAGTCAAAATTAACACTCAAATCAGCAAATGCAACCAAGAAGATCAATAAGATCAGAAAAAGCACATACAAAGTTTATGGAGACATTCCGAAAGATGACAAATCTACACATTAAAACATTTCCTTTGGATTACAATGTGGTATCACACCCTTCAGAAAAAACCCAAAACATTACAATACAAAATATTCCATTAACCCGTTGTTGGAAGGAAACCTTCCTGGTTTGTAACCCTTTTCTCTATTGCTTCAGCTCTGCAACCTTTTTTCCATCATCTTTTTCATTGAAATCCTGCATATATATATATCTTAGCATCACCATATGATCTTGGGGAAGAACCAAGGTTGTTTACAACATAGCATTGGCCATCCATGCCTATTGCGACATCTACACATGTCCATGCACCTAAAACCTGAAATATATGTTAGATTTGATTAATATATGTTAGATTTGATTAGACATTTTGTATTGGATGCTTGAAAGACGTTTCCTAATCCATATGAAGCTCATACAAGACAGTGCTCATTCCAATTATTGAGAAGGTTAATAGTTCTTTGTACAGGCAAGTTTTAGGAAGCCTTCTTTAAATAGATGCTAATAGAACTTTTATCTCTCTTCTTGTGCGTAACAGTGTCCTGACTTATGTTTCAACAACACATAGAACATCATAAAATGCAAAGAGGATATTGACATAACTTAAAGACACATATCAACTTGAACTTGAATATAATTCTTCGAATGCTGGTTTCTTTCAAGGTACACGGATTTGGATTGAGATGAAGATATAGATGATTGAACATCTACCTCTGGCTATGGGTCTCACCTTGACTCAAGTAGCATTTTATGGACCAGTTAGAACCAAATGATATCTGCTTTATCATCTAAATTGATTGAATATAAAGGAACATGTCTTGCAGCACAAGATGCAGCAGGCTACATAGAATACTTGGTAAATTCAGTTATTTGCAAGGTCACCCTACTATGTCATATAGTCACAGACAAAGAATCACTCATCTGACCAAAACAGATTTCATGTCAAAACTTAACACATTGAAATACAGCACCATTATGCATGTCAGTAGGTACAAATTCTACAGATTTATTAAAACTTTGCAGCTCCAAGGATCAATTGAGTGGTTTTTAACCAAATAGAAATCTATTAAATACCTTTGGTATAATAAAGTGTTTTTCTTCTCTCTACAGCTTTATTGTAATGTCCCCTTCCTAGGCAGTATAGTTATTTCAGAGGTTAGCCTATCATTCAGATCCTCGTAGGCTGGCAGATGTGTTTAGAGGATCACTTGAGGCAGTTATCCAGTGTTTGGGAACATCACTCCAGCAATTGATTCAGGTTTGGGCCTTTGAGGACACTTACAGAGTGATTTATAGATACTTACTATTTATAGTAAGTCAGGCAGGCGGGAGTTGCTATTTTTGGCAGGGCACCTGATTCAGTTGGTCAGCTCAGCTTCGACCCGGTTTGATGATCTGATGAGCAAACAGTAATTATTAAAGCATTTGATCATTATTAAAAGTTATTAATTTGACTTTATAATATAAAGTCACTTTAATGAAAAGAATTAAATATAATTATTTAATGGCAAATTATAAAGTATCATTAATACTTTATAATAAGGGATAAATTAATATTAAATGAGTATTTTAATACTCATTTAAGAAAAGGGACGCCATTATTTAATTAATATGCCTAAGTCATTAAAGGGCGATTTAATGATATTTTAATTGCTCATTTAATTGCTTTTTTGGAAGGGGGTCGACTTAATGAAGAGAAGATATATATTTCTCCAAGGAAAATCAAATTCATTATGTTGATTATTCTAATTTGTCTTTATTTCTCTCTGAGAGCATCGGGGTTTGAGAAACAAGGGTTTCTGCAGATCATCAGGTTTTGAAGAATATTCCCTCTTCAAAATCAGGCATACTGAGACTGTGCAATACCAGTTGAAGATTGTCAACAGAGTGGCTTCACACAGGAGTCATATTCGGGCATATTTTAGAGTTTATTATCAGAGTTCTGGATCGATCTTTCTTCCAGAAGGAGAATATCACTTTGGCAGTGTTTCATTTGGCATCTGGCACATTCTTCAAGGTTGTACGGATTTATTGAATGCTGGTTCGGCCGTACATTTGCTGCAGCAAAGGCCGTACTTCTTCACTTGATAAAACGCCTTGCTTTTTTGTGCAATGTCTTCACCACAGGGGACGCCTAGGTCTTTGGGGGTGTCTGCAACCTTGTGGTGGTGGGAGAAGCCTGTATCTGGATTGGTCGTACATTTTAATGCTTCCTACAAGCGGCTGCAAACAGAAAACCAGGTTCTTTAATATCATATTTGTGCTTGCCTTTTTCTTATATGTTCGACCTACTTCATTGTATGAGTCCAGAAGATTAATAAATATATGCGCCATCATCTGGGAAGCTATTTGTTGCATCATTTATCATTAATGATTTTTTTATGAATTTAATTGTATTTATTGCCAAAATCGCATTCTTTCAATATACTGCAAAAACCTTCAAAAAAAATCAAAAACTACAAACAAAACAAAAAAACGCATTCACAGTCAAAGGATTTGGGTTGAGAGACACCTGGTCTCTTACAGTGGTATCAGAGCACAGTTTTCCTGCCATCCTGTGCTTTTTTAGTTGCTTTTTCAGTCAGATGTGTGCTTTTTCGATGCTTTTTCATGAGTAGAGATATTATTTTCTACAGTAAGGGTAGAGGAACAGGCAGAGTCGAGGATTGGACAGGTCCACCTATTCCTGAAGGTGAGACAATATCATGGGTTCTGGGTATTCACAAATCCAGTTCCAATAGCAGTGAAAATAGTGTCACTACACTGATGGAAAATCGTGAGATCCCTATAGAGTCACATAGGGATCCAGGGAAAGAGCATGTCGGAGGAGATATTACTGATGAGGAGTTCAAACGCAGGCATGATAATATGATGGACATGATGTCTCAGTTGATGGGCACGATGAGGCAATACACTCAGCCCCAGCAGCACTATATTCAGGTAGGACAAACGAGCGGGACTACAGGCATAGACCAGCCACTGGTGTCAATACAGCGGCAGTCGTCACCTATCTCGCATGAGCGTAGACCGGGACAACCTAAATTCATATCTAGAGAGGCACCTTTGACTTTGGAGGCAGAGCAGCAGGGTCATCATCATGAGTTTCAGCCACACAATGGCATGTCAGTGGCAGACGTGACTAGATTTTATGGAGAGTATTCGACATTGGCACCTGAGATCAAGCAGTCTTTGAATTTTCATGAGTTTATGGATGTGCATAAACCTAGAGGGGGAGGTAGATTTGACCGCAGAGCTCCTCAGCACCAGCAGCCACAGCCACAGGTGAACAAGGATCTTCAGTATGCAGTCAGCAAGATTATCTTGCCTTACTTTGATGGTTCTGATAAGAGTTCAGCGAGGTCTTGGGTACAGAAGTTAGACAATTACCTATCATTGAGACCTATGCAGGAGGACGAGGCCATTAAGTCTGCTACACTGCATCTTGATGGGTTGGCGCATGATTGGTGGCATCACGGCATGTACACACTTGGTCATCACGCAGTTACTACTTACCAGGAGTTCACCAGCAGGCTCATAGAGCGTTTTGACAAAAAGGATCCAGAACTTTATTTTAGAGAGCTAGCTTAGCTCAGACAGACGGGTAGTTTGGATTCCTACATCAGTGAATTTTAGAGGGTTGTAGTCATGGTGACAGGCATTTCAAAGAGGAGACTTATTATTCTCTTCGTCAAGGGATTGTTGGAGCCGATGAGAGGTTGGGTCAAGGCATTTGATCCTCCTACTCTTCAGGAGGCCATGAGGAAGGCACACAATATGGAGCTTGCAGCACCTCGCAGCAAGTTCTCTTCAGGGTCAACACCTTATACGAGGCCTAATAGATCATTTGACAGGAAGAGGGATCCACCTGATCCTAAGAAATGAAATGCACCACCATTTGATAGAGAAACGTTAAATGATTTACGCAAGAAAAAGTTGTGTTTTTGGTGCAAGGCACCCTATGATGAGAAGCATGTATGCCCTCTTCGTCCCAAAGGGAAAAATAACCAGATGGAGTGGTTTTATGAGGGTGAAGAGCAATCTGATCTGTCAGACCAGCAAGCTGATTCAGAGCATTCAGATGACGAAAGGTCTAAAATTGATGGTGAAAATGGAGGAAGAAAGTTACAGGAGGCACATTTGACTAGTCTTCAGAGAGATGGATCTTTTAGACTTCGTGGGCTCCTAGCAGGTTAGAAAGTAATCACTCTACTTGACACTGGTGCTACTCATAATTTTATAGATGCACGGTTGGTAGAGAGACGAGGTATACAGACAGAGGAGTTTCAGGGTATTCGAGTCAAGGTGGCTGATGGGTACACCCTCAAATGTGATAGAAAGATAACAGATCTTCCGATGCGGCTGAACAACTATGAGTTCAAGAATGAATTCTACGTTGTTAATATGGGAGATACTGATGTGGTACTTGGGATGGCATGGCTTCACGATTTGGGTGAGTTCACACTCAATCTTCGGGATATGGAGATGAAGTTTAAGGTAAACGGGAAACCTCATGTCATCAAAAGCCATCAGAGAGAGTAATCTGAGGATGGTATCGTACAGACGAATGGAGAGACTCATTCGTCATGATATGGTTGATTGGGCTGCAGAGTGTATGTTATTACCAGCATAGCAGGAGCAACAGAAGGTTGAGTACGATCCAAACATTCAGATACTGGGGACTAAACACTCTAAAGTGTTTAGTGGCATTCCACCTGGCAGACCTCTAGACAGAGGTACCGAGCATATTATTGAGTTGGAGGAGGGCGCAAAGCCCATTATGATTACACCCTACAGGCATCCGAAACGGCTCACGGATGAGATAGAGAAGACAATCAATGAGTTGTTGGTCATGGGGCATATCAGACCTAGCAAGTCACCTTTTGCTTCATCGGTCATATTGGTGAAGAAAAAGGATGGATCACTTCGGATGTGTATAGATTACCACCAGCTCAATAAGAAAACAGTTAAGAACAGGTACCCGACACCTCATATCGATGAGTTGATTGATGAGTTGCACGGTGCTATCTTCTTCACGAAGATTCACTTGAGATCTGGGTACCATCAGATTCAGATGAGGGAGCAGGACATAGAGAAAACCGCTTTCAGATGCCATTGCGGTCACTTTGAGTTCTTGGTTATGCCTTTCGGTCTAACCAATGCACCTACTACCTTTAAGGCTACCATGAACAAGGTCTTCAGTTCTCAGCTACGGAGATTTGTGTTGGTCTTCTTCGATGACATTCTGGTGTACAGTAGGTCATGTGAGGAGCATTTAGCTCACTTGGATACAGTTTTGGGTATCTTGGCTAAGGAGTCCTTTTATGCCAAGGAGTTCAAGTGTGAGCTAGGCATGGCTGAGTTGTATCTTGGGCACATCATCAGTGCCAAGGGAGTCAGTATGGACCCTAAGAAGGTCTAAGCTATAGTTGAGTGGCCAGTACCAGAAAACCTTATGCAGCTCAAAGGATTCATTGGGTTGTGTGCTTTTTACAGGAGATTTGTTAGCGGGTTCTCATGTCACGCCACACCCCTTACTGATTTGACAAAGAAAGGGGCTTTTGCTTGGTCACCACAGGCTCAAGAGTGCTTTGACAGGTTTAAGGAGATTATGACTTCATGTCCAGTGTTAGCATTACCTGACTTTACGAAGTCATTTGATTTGTACTGTGATGCTTCAGGAGAGGGCATTGGTGCCGTTTTGATGCAGGAGAGACACCCTATTGCTTTTGAGAGTAGGAAGCTTAGGGGTCCTGAGAGGTTTTATAGGATCTATGACAAGGAGATGTTAGCCATTATGCATGCTTTGGCTAAGTTCAGGCAATATTTGGTGGGCAACAAGTTCAGTGTACGTACAGACCACAACAGCCTGAAACACTTCCTTGGACAGCGAGACCTAAATGAGAGACAGCAAAAATGGGTCAGCAAACTACAGTCGTATGATTTTGACATCACCTTTATTAAGGGGAAGCAGAATGTTGTAGCTAACACATTGTCCCGCAGGCCTCAGTTGAATGCTATGGCATAGATCTCTGAGGATTGGAGGCATCGGATTATTACAGAGTATGCTAAGAACCCATGGGCTTCTAGCATTGTTGATGGGACAGAGCAGGATAGTAGGTATACCGTTGTGAATGACTTGATCATTTACAAGGGGCGGATTTTTCTGGTTCCTGATTCAAAGTTGAGGGATACAGTTCTGAGAACCTTTCATGATCTTCCTATGGCGGGCCATCCCGGTTATTTCAAAACATATAAGCTGGTACGGGAATGGTTTACTTGGAAAGGGCTAAAGACTGATGTCCTTCAGTATGTACGAGAGTGTTTTGTTTGCCAGCAGAACAAACAGGAACACACATATCCTGTTGGATTGCTTCAGCCACTTCTGATACCTGACAGGAAGTGGGAATGCTTATCGATGGACTTTATCACAAGTTTGTCGAAAGCCCAAGGTAAAGATTGTATTTATGTGGTTGTTGATCAGCTGACAAAATATGCACACTTCTTTCCGATCACCACTACTTTCACAGCATCGCAGACTACAGAGTTTTTCTTCAGAGAGGTATTTCGGTTACATGGTTTGCCTCGAACTATAGTCAATGATAGAGACAGTCGGTTCATGAGCAACTTTTGGTGGGAGTTGTTCAGACTTTGTGGGACCGAACTAACACCTAGTACCAGCTACCATCCGCAAACAGATGGACAGACGAAAATTGTCAATAAGTGGGTGGTAGGATATCTACGCAATGATATAGCTGGACAGCAGAGAGCTTGGGTGAGGTGGATATACCTCTATGAGTATTGTTATAACTCTACTCACCACATGACTATACAGATGACGCCCTTTATGGCATTGTACGGGTATGAGGCGCCCAACCTTTTGGATTTGGTGTTGAGTGATAGCAGACTGCCCAGTGCAGGTGATATGATGCAGGATCAGCAGGATATTTTGAGGTCTCTCAGAGACAATATTTAGCGGGCACAGAATCAACAGAAGTAGTATGTTGATCAGAAAAGGGTTGAGCGTTCCTTTGCAGTGGGTGACATGGTGTATCTCATGTTACAGCCGTATCATCAGTCCACTCTGCGGAAGAGTGGTGCAGAGAAGTTGAAACCTCGTTACTATGGTCCATTCCGAGTTATCAGACAAGTGGGCGAGGTTGCTTATGAGTTGGATTCACCGGCAGATAGCAGGGTTCATACCGTGTTTCACATCTCACGCCTAAAGAAGGCGTTGGGTCAGCATGTGATTCCCTCTCCAGTACTGCCACCCCCTGATGACGAGGGGAAGTTGATATTAGTGCCTGAGGCCATCCTCGATGTTAGAGAGAGACATCTTCGAAGGCGGGTTATCAGAGAGTATTTGATCTAATGGAGAGACTTGCCGGTTGAGGATACTACTTGGGAGTCAAAGGAGATTTTACAACATCCAGAGCTGAGATTGCTTGAGGACAAGCAATTTTAGGGAGGGCGGACTGTAATGTCCCCTTCCTAGGCAGTATAGTTATTTTAGAGGTTAGCCTATCATTCAAATCCTCGTAGGCTGGCAGATGTGTTTAGAGGATCACTTGAGGCAGTTATCCAATGTTTGGGAATATCACTCCAGCAATTGATTCAAGTTTGGGCCTTTGCGGACACTTACAAAGTGATTTATAGTAAGTCAGGTAGGCAGGAGTTGCTATTTTTGGTAGGGCACCTGATTCAGTTGGTCAGCTCAGCTTCGACCCGGTTTGATGAGCTGATGAGCAAACAGTAATTATTAAGGCATTTGATCATTATTAAAAGTATATTAATTTGACTTTATAATATAATGTCACTTTAATGAAAATAATTAAATATAATTATTTAATGGCAAATTATAAAGTATCATTAATACTTTATAATAAGGGATAAATTAATATTAAATGAGTATTTTAATACTCATTTAAGAAAAGGGACGCCATTATTTAATTAATATGCCTAAGTCATTAAAGGGCGATTTAATGATATTTTAATTGCTCATTTAATTGCTTTTTTGGAAGGGGGTCGACTTAATGAAGAGAAGATATATATTTCTCCAAGGCAAATCGAATTCATTATTTGATTATTCTAATTTGTCTTTATTTCTCTCTGAGAGCATCGAGGTTTGAGAAACAAGGGTTTCTGCAGATCATCAGGTTTTGAAGAACGTTCCCTCTTCAAAATCAGGCATACTGAGACTGTGCAATACCAGTTGAAGATTGTCAACAGAGTGGCTTCACACAGGAGTCATATTCGGGCATATTTTAGAGTTTATTATCAGAGTTCTAGATCGATCTTTCTTCCAGAAGGAGAATATCACTTTGGCAGTGTTTCATTTGGCATCTGGCACATTCTTCAAGGTTGTACGGATTTATTGAATGTTGGTTGGGCCGTACATTTGCTGCAGCAAAGGCCGTACTTCTTCACTTGATAAAACGCCTTGCTTTTTTGTGCTATGTCTTCACCACAGGGGACGCCTAGGTCTTTGGGGGTGTCTGCAACCTTCTGGTGGTGGGAGAACCCTGTATCTGGATTGGCCGTACATTTTAATGCTTCCTACAGGCGGCTGCAAACAAAAAACCAGGTTCTTTAATATCATATTTGTGCTTGCCTTTTTCTTATATGTTCGACTTACTTCATTGTATGAGTCCAGAAAATTAATAAATATATGCGCCATCATCTGGGAAGCTATTTGTTGCATCATTTATCATTAATGATTTTTTTATGAATTTAATTGTATTTATTTCCAAAATCGCATTCTTTCAATATACTGCAAAAACCTTAAAAAAAAATCAAAAACTACAAACAAAACAAAAAAAAGCATTCACAGTCAGAGGATTTGGGTTGAGAGACACCTGGTCTCTTACATTTATCCAGCCTAACATGTTTCTTCTTAAGTCGTATGCCTTTGCTTCAAATATGAGAATGCTAGATGCCAATTCCATGCTCGGATATTTATCTAATTTAAAGACCCCAAAGAGACTTGAAACAACAGAACAGTTGTGGCAACAAAGAATTGGAGAGGTTTGTGATATTAAGTGCTGCCTTAATGTTAAAATGTTCCTTTCCTCCAATATCAAACAATAATAATATTTGAGTTCTGCCTTAGACAAGATGGAATAAGAGAAATATCTAAAACTTACCAAAACAATAGCCATTTGTTGGTGCTCTTTTGGCCCAAGCATCCGATCTGCAACAGCTGCAGCTGCAACAGCTCCGGCTGCTTCTGGCATGGCATTCTATACATTATAATTACAGAAAGTAAATTTCAGAGTCAAAGATAAACCAAGCATAAAAATCAGCACTTTCATAAAGAAAAATACTAATGGTAAAGTGTAGAAGAGAAAAAGGCTAATAGTTCTCTTGCAAGTATAATAATGAAGTTGTTGCCCTATATATGAATGTAAATGCAGGAGATATGAAGGCAGACGGTAAGGGATGCTCTAAACCTATTTATAAGAACAGTTGAAATAATTATTTGGAATATAGTTTAGTAAAATTCCCCAAGAAATGCAAAAGTATTGAATTGTGAAGACTCTAAAGATTCAGAAAGGACGCCTCTGTAACCAGCATAAACATCGAAATCCTTGACAATAATAACCAAGACAGGGAGATGATTTGAAATATACAATTTATGCATAGGCAATCCGCTCCATGCAAGCAATAAACACCCTTGTTTAATATATCCAACTTTAACTCCATGTGCTGAAAAATTAGCAGTACTTACCGACTGTACAGTTTTGGGTGAGCTTCCAACGCCCCTGTCTACAAGTAATCCATGTTGACTGTTGTGTCTAACTGCACTGGAATCTGTGCCTACAGACTTGTACTCAGCCACTTCTTCACTTAAATGCACATTTTGAGTGTATGAAAGTGGCACAACTGTGTCCTGTGGCAAATATTCCAGGAGTAAAAATTAGTTCTTTAGGCCCAAGGTCATTCTCAAAGTGATAGACCGGATATTTGACAAAAAGGGAATGTGCCCAACAACCAACCATGTCAAATAGTATGAGAGCCTTGAAGTGGCTTCACAATCAAAGAAAAGGATCAGACATGTTTCAAATTCTTCCTTTTCCTTTTTCTAAAACATTTTTTACATATCATGGGACATCTCGTTTCATGTATAACTATTGAGCCATAACACTTATTTCTAGAGGTTTATTTATTTTATATCTGAAAATTCATTTCTATATTCATGAAAAGTATCATTCAGTTAAAACCAACTCTTTGTCATTGATAATTTGAGAATTATAACTTTGTTGCATTATGCTATTTAGTTTTACTTTTGTTGGATTATGCCATTTGTTAATGAATGCTTCATAAGAGACCGCTACTGATACAGAGAAAAATTATATAATTGAAACAGCCATATTTTAGAGGGTTCCAAAAAATGCATCACTCAAATGATTCCAAAAAACTAAATTAAACATGGAACCACTCTGTAAACTACTGAAATTCTACAATACCAATGCAGCAGTACAAAATAAGAATAACAGTTCATACCAGGAATGAATGCATGTGAATATCACAATTGATACTTTATTCAAGGTAGAGTTCGGTTACACCAAAAGCAGTGCACAGAGGACCCTGTAAAAATCAGCAATCCTCCCTTGGCAGTGGAAGTTCTTCCTAAAGGTCCAACAGTTGCCAGGTTGGCCATGACTATTGGTTTAACTGCTTATAACCATTTGCTTACTACCTTGAGGTGACAATTAGATAAACAAAAATTTCGACTAATAAGTCTTAGCAGAAGAAGACGTCCCTAGAGGTACACAGGCCATAGCTGATCTTAAAGAAGCTGCACCAAAGGGTCATGGCTATTTGACTGCAGCCTTGAAATTTTAGACCTCTTCCGTGCACTTCTTCAGGTGATGTGCTGTAATGACCTCTCAATCTCTGGAGCTCTTAGCTATATGGACAGCCTCCTAAAGCTTTCCATGAACATACTCCCTATTAGCTGCAATCTTGGCCACACTAGCCTTTAACTGAGACAATTCCTGTTTATATTCAGCAAGTTTACCTACGTGAGCCTCAATAAGTTGAGTTTTCTGAGCCAACTGCACTTGAAATTGAATCTTTTACTGACATGTTTCCGTCTGCAAGGTTTCATTATCCATGGCAATTTTAGTCGATCTTTCAGATGTACTCCATTTTTCACACATGTTTTCAACACAAGGTATTTACGCCATAAATGATGCTCAACAGAATGCGGTGCCATATGGGAGATTATTGATAGGAGGTGGAACAATCAACTCCACCAACCCATCCATGTAGCAGGGTGCTTCTTGAACCCCCGTTTCTTCCATTCAGGCACCTTCTCAGATCCTAGTAGAGGGGTTCTGGAGGGCCTCACAACTTGCATTAAGAGGATAACACCTTAGGCTGAGGTGGCAGACCTCATTGTTGATGAATTGCAAAATTACAAGGAAATAAGGGGTAGGCTCTTTTCTTCAGATCTGGCTAAGCGAGCAATAAACAATCAGTCACCAGGTATAAAATTTCAAATTTACAAGTTACACCTATTGATAATTTGATAAAATATGTTTTGAACTTTTGACTTTCCTTTCTAAGTTTCTAACTCTTCAATATTTTTTTTGTAGAGGTTTGGTGGACAAATTGGGGTGGAAATACCCCAAATCTCCAAAGATTTTCCCTTCATGTCTTATGCCAACCTTGTAGTGCATCCAACTGTGAGCGCAATTGGAGCTTGTTTGAGGCCATCCACACAAAGAAGAGGAACAAACTAGCTCAAAAACGCCTCAATGACCTTGTCTATGTGCAATATAATCTTCGGCTTCACACAAGAAAGGTAGAGGAAATATCAGGTGATCCAATTGATTTGGATGAGATAGATCCTTACAATGATTGGATAGGGCAGGAGGAGTAGCCTTCATTGTTTTCCAAGGATGATATCTATGATTTGGAGAGACAAGCAATGGAGGAGGGGGGTGGATTAGGATTCTCATCAAATGACATTGAGGATGAGGAGACTAAGGAGGAGTCATTGCCACCAACATCTACATCCAGGATGGAGGTTGAGCCACAGCATGTCATGCCAAGGATGGAGGAGCCACAGCAGAGTCCTAGGGCTAGACCCTCTAGTTCTACCTCTCCCCTAGCTTTCACCAGACATGGGAAGAGGAAGATGTAAATTTGTAAAATATATTGATGTATTATTTACTTTCAATTTTACAAAAACAATTTGCTATTTTCATTTTGTTTCAGACTATCAGTATCAGCGCATTCCACATGAGGAAGCCATTTTGTACCCAATTTGCTTTCAAATCAATCAAATACAACTAGACTCGGCTTGTTTCTTTTATGTAATCATTTATTGACTCATTGGATGCATCTTATCATTGAATTTTGCAAAAAAATGCATATTTAATGAAATTTAAGCAATTTTTTAAGTTGAGTTTTTGCCGAGTCATGTTTTTTGGGCTTGGTGAGTTTTTCAATTTGGCGAGTTTTTCAACTATGGATGAAAGCATCTCAACATGCCATTAGATTGTACATAGAATTGGAACCAATATTGACATATCCTCAAATAAAAAACTATGTCTGATGGAAAAAATAAAATTATTTAAACTTTACATGTCTAAAAGATCAAACAGTGCAGAGAAATGTAACCATCCCCAAGCATAGCTTAAAGTATAACACCCATACCTCCAAGCCAGTTACAGGAATAGCATTAATACTAACGTCGGGTACTCTGCGCACAGTTGATGGCTGCAAAATTTTCTGGTATGCTCTCCAACTCGCTGCAAGATCAAATGGAGACACTTTGTCTGCCTTGATATACACATGGTACTCTAACACCTCATTATTTTCAGGCAATCTAAACAAGGCTGATTCAGCATCTCCATGGAGTGCCCCTCCAGTGAGAAGTCGATTTATTCCCTCTTCAATGATACAGGGTGAACCACTATGCTTTGGTTTAAGTAAAAATTTGAAATCCAGGGTTTCTGCAACACAACAATTTTAAACATAAATATTTTATGTGGGGACAAATTTCCACATGATTCTAAACTTGACACGGGCAATTTCCAATTGTAATTTTATGTTAGTAAGGATTGCATGTATTTAATCACAATAGCAATCTGTGAAGAAGCAAGGTAATCATCAATACTCTAGATTAAGTGCCAATTTGTAAAATGGTTCTATATCTGTTTCATTCCTAGAGGAAACAACACAGTACATATCAAGATTTGAAAAAAGAAACATTACCATGATTAGGAGGGACAACAAAACTGATCTCCCACCTAAAAGTTGATTCACGCTCCATGGCCAACTACAAGACAGAACTGTGATCACAGTCAGAAGTTATGCAAAGTTTTAGCACATTTTGGTCCAAAAGCCTTGAAAAATTCTCCTTAGAATAAACACTGATTCTTGCATATATGTCACGTATCTATAAAACTGAATATTTTAGTTCTAAAATTCTCATTCAGTTTTGTAGATAAAGTAATTTGAAGATCCAGCAGTTAGACTTGGTTGCATTGTTTTGAATTCAGCTTGTTCTGCCAATTTCATCTGCTAAAGAACTTTGAAACCAATAAAATTCTCCATGGAGAAGCCCTGTCCCTCTAAAGTAATTGCTGGATAATCTCTAGCTATGTAATAATTATGAAGTACGATGATGATTTATATACACAGTCATATAGTCCATAAAGCATGGCAACCTGTACAAAGCTATTAAAGTCCACGAGATATTGAAAACTACAGAAACAGTTCAATCCATGAAGAAAGCTAATTGACATAAAACAAGAAAGGAAAAAATAATATAAAGAATGGAGAGGTCCATTAAGCATGCAATAATTATGAAGCTTGGAGAAGTTTATTAATGCATTAGCTACCGGATATGGATCATTTGAAAATCTAAAACAGGGTTATGTTATTCTGCACCAAAAAGACTTGGTAATTTTATACAATATACAATGAGGTGTCTAGGGGAGAATATTGGATGATGATCCTTAATGCTTGGTAGTCCTGACTTGTCCAGTAGAGATATTTTGCACCATATGGACTTGAAGATTTAAAACGGCATACAAGGTTTCTAACGAAGATTAGTGGATAGTGGCCCTTGATTTCTGGTAGCCTCTACTAATATAACTGAGGTCCTACCATGTCCCATCTTTGACATTGACCCATCCATGAACATCTCTACAGCTTAGAACCAATAAGCTTCTTTCTCCTACAAGCTAAAATAGCATAGCATGTACTTCTTAAGTTGCAGACAACATAATTCTAGGAACTAAAGACAAATTTCTTAAATATTCTTTTCATGAGAATTTTGTTCTCCAAGTTATAAATTTATAATGAATGAATCTGAACAACTAAGATGGCATTTCAAAGAAAGTCAAGCACTGCTTATGAACAAATAATTCCCAATTCCCATGTAAAGAGCTGAAAAATTATGCAATACAATAAGCACTGAGACACTATTCTTGAAAGTCTTGAGTGGTGGTTTCTACAATCTAGACAGTTGAAGAGGAGTACATGAAACAAAAGGAAAAAGATTGTGCTCAAGTTGAACAATGTATGAAAGGATGATTTGATTGAGAAAAAGCTGATTAAAATATAAGACCAAAAGATTAGTGTGAACAGGAACAAGCTTTCAGCTTCAAATGCTATTGGGCAAACAATGTCAAAGATAGCTGTGTTGTTTACAATAGATAAATTGTGTTCTATTGTCTTGTAGTCAGGGTAGCTTGAGACCCCCTTGTTGCTTTGTCAACTGCTTCATCAATCGGACAAACCATTTATTTTGCCATCTTTCTAATGTCTCTATCAATAGTATTGACTGGTGTTTCCTTTAATCCACTTTTTGATGACCCCAGTTTACAAAGGCAATGGCACCACAATGTTTGCTACTAATTCTACACTATGAACTTGCAGCAATATAAATGATAACAGGAGTAACAACACAATGACCAGATAAGCAGATCTTTTCATATAGACACTGTCTTTACAACTGTTTGGTGCAAGAGGGTCCAAACTGCATAACTTCAAAAACATGGACTTGTTTCTCAAATGGCAATACTTACAGTTATTGGTTATACAACCGTCAACAACAGAACATTGAGTAGTTACATTACTACAAAATGCCAACAAAACATAACAAATAACAATAAAACATAATTAAACCAATGATCTGCAGCATAAACCTGAAAGGAGATATTCAAGGGCAAGTATGTACCTGCTCCTTTACAGAGACATTGACGAGATGCTAGATTGAGGGCTTTATTTTCCTTGAACATTTCTATGGCTTGAGCTTTGGAAAGACCCCTTGTACCATTAGAGATTTAAGGATGAATGGCACCTTCTGGATGTTAGATTCCAGATTCATATGTTGAATAGTCTCTGATCCATGTCACACTCTTATTTTCACCATTTGTAGTAAGCTAGTGAGATCCTGGTTTGAGGAAGCTCTCTTAGCCCTAGGGATAAATTTTGGGATTGTAATCCCTTCACTGTAATTTGATATCACGCACACACTTTGCAGCATTGTGGCCTTTATATGGATGTTGACTTGACAGTTAGAGATGGCTGTTCCTATTTGAATGCTTGCTGATTGTAAGACACACAGCATGAAGTATTCTTGCAAATGACCTTCCTTGTTGGTGGGGATGCCTCATCCTTTCAGCTGCTTCTTCCCTGCTTCTAGCCAATTCATCTGCTATTTCTTGCTGTCCTCTTGCAAGATCACTAAGCATGTGTTGGGTACTGCTTTCTTCCATGAGTTCAAATGGACTTAATCCCTTCTTCAATCTATTATAGAAGCTCTCCAAAGGATGTATGTCTGGTATGTTTGGAACCTCTTCACTCATAACCCGCACAGGATGGCAGGAACTTTAGCTCTGATACCACTGTAAAGTGTCTTGACAAATTTGATGTTTAAACCCTGTTTTTCTGCCTTAGTAAATTTGTCAAACACTTTCCTAGCAACCTCCAATTTGCTGATGTTTTGTTTCAGTTTGCTTGATGTGCTTTGGTTTGATGCCAATGATAGTTTTGAAGCATAAAAATGATTGCAAAGTAACTATTTGAAAGACTAGAATGATATGCAACTTCTTTTTGTTCTTTTCCAAATGCAAATGCCTGAAATTCTGATATGAAATGCACATCTACAGCCAAGAGGTATTTCTCCAAACATTTGGCATGCAACCTATGAAGTAAACTATGCAATGAAGTATAAGAGACATTTCATCAAACAATTGTTGTGCAATCAGCCTTGACATTAAAACAAACAATTGCCACCAATCCCTTATCTCTCCAATGTGAATTGCAATGTATATGAATGTTTTACAAAATGGAATGGCAACACAATATGCTTCAGCCAAGACTCTTGGCATACAAATGCTAATTGCAATTTTAAAGTATGTGAAATGTTTACAACTAGAAGACAGCTTAAAGCTGATTACGAATAATGCAAAACTCTAAATATGAAATGCAATGACTAAATCGATGGAACCTGGTTATGTTGCAGCCTCCATAAAAACATTCGATTCTTCAGAATGACGATGCCAAACAGCTCCAAAATGTAGCGCCCTCACTCCTTGGAAGACCAGGAACTTGTAAGAATTTTATTTGATTTTTCCTTGGCCTTCAAACATGAAATCGCCCCTGTTATTTGAGGCGCCCAGCTTGCTTGGTGTTAGCAGAAATTTATGTCACCTTTAATCAGAAAAATCGTCCCTGTGTATGTGCGCCCAGCATGCTCAAGACAAACTCAGAAAATATGATGACATATAACAGCAGGTTCGTTCCTTCTAGAATCAACAAAATCGTCCCTTTTGACTGGATGCTTGGGACAGATATGCTTGCAACCTAAAATCAGAAATATATCTCCATAAAATCGAATTCCTCCTTGACTAGATCGACCTCCACAAGCTGAATGAAAATGCTTCACAAATCTGAAAACATGAAGAAAATCGATGCTCCTCTTACTCTTCAAAATTTGGCTATGAAGCCACAAAATTTTGCAACCAATTGAAGGACTGAAGTATCCTCCACTTTCTCCCAGCTAGGGTTGATATCTCACAACCGAACCTCACACCTTAGTATTCAAACCCTCAGGCAATTCTTCAAGCATTCAAGCTCTCCAAATCTGATATGTGAAATGTAATTCTCAGGATGTCCCAAATGCTCTCCAAAAGCTCCTTTTAAAGAAATTACAATCACCACCAAGAAGCTTCCAGAATATTTTATTATTTTATTATTTAAGTGACTTTTTGATATTATTTTATTTTTAGTCACTTTATTATTAAATTAATCAAATATAAAGTTACCTTATGATATTGTATTTTCGAGATAACTTTATAAATAATTAATTTAATAATATATTCCCTTATTTCTCCTTTTTAGCCTTCGGGAATAAATAAAGGCTAACAACAAATAACTGGTGCCTGTCAAGAAGGGGACATTACATGCTGGCACTCATGGGGATAGAATACAACTTGTAGGATATGCTTTGCTGGCATTTCAATTAGCACCTCTGGAGTGCTTATTGGAAACAGTCAGCTATTGCAAGTGTTTTAGTAACTGCTCCTTCGGATTATAGAGAGGAAGATCGCTCTTTGTTGATGTTATGCGTAAAAAAGTACAGTAGACTAAGGTTCCTATCTTTTTTACTCAGCGGCAGGACACAACTCTAGTTTCTGCAAATCTTAACTACAACTAAACTAGCTTTTAATTTATCCTATCTCCCCAAGATAAACAAAGCATGAGGGCATAGGAGCGGGAATGGATGGTTGGATTACTTGGTCCAATTGTCTCGCCAGAATGAGTCTGAGGCTTTGAACTCTCAGATCTATGCTGGAATAAGGCTTTGTGCAAGCAAACACTCTTTACGGTAAGATGGATCTCAGACTTGCCAAAGAGGAGGAACCCCTATCCGAGGTATAGGCTAGGAAACAGCTTACTAGAAACAACAAGATACGATGCCTTGGCTAACAGGATTCCTAAGAAGGTGACAACACCTGTCCAAAGTGTAGGCTGAAAGACAATTCATTGAACAACATCAAACGATAACTGTCAATGACAAAATATCCGAGGAGGAACCCCTGTCCAAGGAGGAGATTGAAACAACAAGTTATAAACACAAAACGTTTAAAGAACTCAAATATTTGGATCAAAATGCATACGCTTTCTGATTTTCCTCTTCAAATTTCCTCAACAAGTTACAAAGAATTAGGACATGCAAAGGCACAAAATCATGCACAATTGCTCATCAAACCAATTAACTCTCATCCAAGAGTGAACAAATAAGCACTTTGAAACTTGTTGGCAACAATGGCGCAAAAATTTGGCATAGTAAATAAAGGTTAACAAATAATGAGCCGAAGGCTCTTATTTATAAAACTCGGAGTAGGCAACCTTAAAATCTCCTTGAGTTAACAATCAGTTCTTGCCAATCAGCAAGATTTATTCCTATGTCTAAATGTAGGTGAGCAAACAGTTAACTGGAAATCTACTTCAGTTAACTGAAACTAAACAAGGAGTCAACTGGAAAACTACTTTAGTTGACTGGAACTAAACTAAAGGTGAACTTTATTACAAAATGTGCCTCCAAAATAGACATCCACATTTAGTGGAGATCTGAGATCCACAAATCATGGAAGTCAAATTAGACATCCTTGATTAGTGGGATCTAACAATGCATGATCTGTGGGACATGGAGTTAACTTGGAAAGGGGCATCAAGTTAACTCCAGTCACATTTAATGTCTTTCTGGAGGGTAGGACGTCCTTCTTGGGGTGCTTTACACCTAATCACCACTGGTCAACAGTTCTTCTAACCAGGCGTTGACTTTCTCTGCCTCTTGCAAATTGCTTTTGATATTCAATCTTCTTTGCAGTTGCGTCATCTAGCCTTGTTGACATGGAATGTGGAAGGCAGTGTGGTAGTAACCGGTGGCGGCTCTGCATTTGGAATGACTAGCTTCCACATTTGGCTATCCATTGAACGGTGATGTCATTAATGCCTTCCAAGGCGTCCAACTTGACTACAAGCTTTACTTGACGCATGTGCGTGTCGAGTGTTTTCAGAAATTCGTGAAGTAGGACCATTTTGGTCTTGATTTCAACTTGAGAGTATTGTATTCTAAAAAACTTAGAGATCAACTGTGCACACGACCCTGTTCTGACAATTTCTGAAAACCCCTAAAAATAGTGCCTGCCGAGAAGTATTTTTTTGGGAAAAATATGGCACATGGGTTTTGTTTGTGCTTAAATGTTGAACAAACCCAGTTCCTTAGATTTTTTATTCTGAGACCTTTTCGGAAAAATCCCTTAAAATAGGGGCAGCAAGTTTGTTGTTTCTGGAAAATTTGAAGAGATGGGTTTTACTAGAAAATTATGTTGATCATACCCAGTTGGTCAGATCTGTGGTAGCCTGTTGTTTTCTATGACATGTAAGAAATTTAAGACAGAAGAGAGGAAGTAGACAAGAGGTAGATTGGAAGTTATTAGTTGTCTCCTTGTAAAAATCTGCCCCCGGATTCAACCTCTGAGAAGAAATCTCTTTATGCCACTGATCTTCAAAAAATATTGAAGAACGGTCCAAAACACTTGTCAGATCTTGAAAAGACATCCTTGAAAGCAAATTATTGTTTTGATCTTCAACCTGTAAAAGAAATAATGAGAAAGGGATGCCTAGAGTTGATATATAATGATTCAAGTCTGAACCTTCAAGTTTGGGTGCCAACTCATGTCTTAAGCCTGTTTTAGCCTGATCTGGAGTTCTAAAAGTTCATTTCCACTGATTGTGGGATGATTTGGCCACTTTTACCTCCAAAATATCTTAACTCTAGTCACCAAATTCACCTTTGACCTTTTAGGCATCCTCCTTTAGTGTTGAACACTTTTTTCATCATTTTCCAGACTGATGTGCCTCTGTTCGATACTGGCTCTCGGTCGTTCACTTGATCTTTAGCAATTACTGGCAGATCTGTTGTTGAGATGGAACCATCTTGAAGAGGTATGCCTGGGAACCATTAATTCAGAAACTTGAGTTTGGGGCTCCAAATTCAAGGGCCCCTTTCTTCAGTAGGGGCGCATTTAGCCCTAACTTAGTCAATTTTTCATGACTGTTCTTCGTTTTCACCGTTTGGACCCTCTGTGCTTTGATCTAACATCACCATTGACTGACGAGTCGCATGGCTTTGCTTGAATGTGCGTTGGGTAACCAACTGAATCCTGGAAAGGATGACTGGTTTCTCGGCTCCTGAAGCTCTATTTAGGTCCTTCAAATCCAAGGGCACCCCTGGCCAGCAGGGACGCTTTTGACTTGTTGACTAATTATATTCATGTTGTGAACTACCTTAGTTTAATCTTTGTAATCAAATGACTGAGTTGTCTGATGTCTTCATTGACGGCTTCGTTGTCGAGATCGATCAAAGTGGAGAAGGTCATCCTAGAGGTCACTGAGCAAATAGACTACATCTACATGCCCAAAAGACTTGGGGCCTTTCTTCAACAGGGGCACTTTTACCTTGGTACTTGTCCATTTTCAATGTTCTTCATTCAAAATCCATCTCTAGCATTTTTTGCTTGATCTCAGCCTCTAACTGTTTGACAGGTCCTGTAAACGTGCTGTCGGATTGATCACGAAGCTGGGAGAGAGTTGAGCAAACGCCTTGTATAAAGCAGTTTTGATAACTTCATCAGGTGTCTCAAAAAGAAGGTCGCCCCTGGCCAGCAAGGGCGCTTTTGCTTTGGAGTTCACTGCTTCACCTTCTATCTAGCATGCTCTGACGATCAACCGTTGTCATTGTTCGATTTGTCTCGCAGGTTAACTGACAGGTTCATTCTAAAGTTGGGTTGAAGCCAAGGAGATCTCACGAAGACAAGTTTCCTCAGGAACTGATATCTGCATCATCTTATTCAAGGGCGCCTTTCTTTAGCAAGGGCGCCTGTAATGTCCCCTTCTCAACTGTGATCGATTCAGTTGACCGTTGGCCTATTCCGGAGACCCGTAGGCTACTCGGAGGGTGAAATTAGGCTTTCCTATTTTTGAGGAGGTTGTTACTTGAAGTTTGGAATTTGGATTGTGGATTCTTTCTGGGTTTTCAGAGGAGCTTCGCAGTGGTATAGACCGTTTGGTGTTCTGAGCAACTTCATGAATTTACTATTTTTAGTAAATTCTATTTATGGCAGTGGACGGGTTGGTTTCAGTTCAGTTGGTCCTCTCCTTCAAGCAATTCAGTTGGTATTGATGTTTCTGGATTTTTGGGGCATTTTTATGGAGAGATAAGTTATTTTCATATTATAATGTTATATTTAATATTATAACCCCCTTGGCCTAGCATTATAACTTTATGTTGTTTTAAAAAGGGGGGACTTTATGGGTGAATGCCTCATCAGGAAAGATTAAATAAATCAAAAGGTTCAAAAGTGCATAAGGAGAGTTGGACGCCAACTTGAAGGGAAGACTATTTTAATGAAAAAAGTGAATATTATTGTTTCTTTGAAAGTGGACGCCACCTTGGAGGGAAAAGAGTAAACTTAAATTTGAAATGCCTTGACTTCTGTTTTTGGCGCACCTTCTAGAGACTTCTGGAGATTCTCTTCAAGCTTATAAAAGGAGACCTCTTTTCTTCAGTTGATTATCTCATATTTTCAGTAAAGTCATGCTGCCGAAATGGTGACAGATTGCTTCAAGGAAAGCACACCTCCTAGCTTGGCTCATCTTCTTGCTTGAAAGATAGCAACTAGTTGAGAGGTAGATTGTAGTGAGTTTGTTTTCAGCATTGCATTTGAGTTCCTAGCATATTAGTTCAGTTTCCTTGCATTTAGTCTTTTTTTTGGAGTTGCTGAATATCACAGCTGATTGTAAGAATTGCTCATATCTCTTGAAATAAAAATATTGCAGTTTTGGGTATTTAACCAATCTGATTCCTTGCTAGGGGCGACCTAGTATACCAAGTTTCAGATTTTATTCTTGTGTCTTGGATTTTATGGAGCAAAATCGCCCCTCCTTGAGGGCCTTACATTTCTGAAGTTGTCTTGATTCTCGTGCAAATTAAATGTGAGTCTTTTGGGCTGGTTTCTCTATCACTTCTGGGGCGCCATCATACTAGGAGTTGAATGTATTTAGTTTCATGTGATTTGGGTGAGTTTTGAGTGAATTGTGAGCATTTTAGTAAGTTGTGTTGCTGGTCTATGCTTTTTCTGTCAAAAATCAGTCATATCAGACTTGGGGAAAAGTCATTAGTTGAGTGAGAAATTGGTATTAAAGGGTTTGTGGGCACTGGAGAGTAGCTAAAATTATTGCAGCATTGAAAGCTTCTAATCTTGTGTTCTGGGCAGGCTCTCTAATTCATTGTAAGCTGAACAGTAGTATTGTCAGCAATTCTCTCTTCTTCTCTTTGAATTACTTGTACTTCCCACTGAATAAGTGGAAGAGGCTGGCTTGCTGCCTATTTACTTTCAGTTAGTAGTTGTAGGGACCCTCTGACCAAATGCTCGCCATCACTCGGCGCCATCCTTGGTTAGAGTTACTTTAGCTCATCTGGAAGCCAGAGATCGAGGTCAAAGTAGGGGGTCAAAATTGTGAGAAACTGAAAAACTCCAAAAAATGGCTAAGTCTAGAGGAAGTTGGTGCCTCTAGCCAAGAAGGGCGCCCAAGTTTGCTTGCCTTAGCCAAATTTTCAAGATTTTCAAAGTTGCATGAGGAAAGATGAATGTCCAAATTCATTGAATAAGCTGATTTTAGGGTTTTGAGGATTAAAGCAAAAGAAAGCAAACCTATTTCATACCCTAAGTCTATTTAAGACATCTCTTTCATTCAAAACTCATCATTATTGCAGGTGGTGTCCCAAGGAGAAGAGTGGAGCAGCAACTTTGAAGTTCTTATTTTCAGGATTCAAAGCTTCAACTTGCTGATTTTCAGAAATTCTTCATCAAATTTTCAGACTAGCAATATAAACCCTTGCTTTTTCATTGTTTTTTTCATCCAGAAGATCAAACTTTTCAAAGAGAAGATCAAAGACTTCAAATTTCAGCCTTTTGGGTCTGCTCAACTCATTCTTCTGAAGAATTTTTCAAAAAATTCATCAAGTTGCAGCAGCTGCTTTTTATTTGCATGTCAGTTAAATCCTCGGTATATTCGAATTTTGATCATCTGGGTCCTCTCAAATCAGTCTTTTGAAGAAAACCCATATCACAATTTTTTTCAAGCAAATATCAAATATTAGGGTTTGCTACTTTTTCGATCAGCCCTCAGTGTTTTTCAAATCTAATCAACTGGGTCCATTTCTAATTGTATTCTAAACAAAACCCAGGTGCCAACTTTTTTCGTCAAAAATTGAAGAAATTAGGGTTTGCTGCTTTTTCAATCTAAATTCAAAATTTTCAAAAACGGACAATTTGAGTTGTTTTGCAACGAAATTCTGAGCAAAACCCATATCTCAGAAAAAATTTCAAAAACTTGTTCGTTGGAGGAAGAAAAATCAACATTCTAAAAATAGTAAGTTGTTCAAAACTTGCTTGAACCTAGGCAAATTTACAGTCATTCTTCAAAGTTTTCAGAATGGAATACACTCCCGATGATTTCAAGACCAAATCAGCTCTCTACCATGATTTCATCAAAACAACTGAGACAGACTTGCATCACATCAAGCCAATGTTTGATCTACACGCTTTGGAGAGTGCAAGCAACACTACCATCAAAAACTTGGGACACTCTGGACTCCTCGCAGCAGCGTCTATTCCTATCTCAATTCAGAGCCTCGAGTTTGTAATCGCTTGCATCAAGCATTACAATCCGGCTACAAGGAAGATTCAATTAGTTGATGGCAGATTGATATGTAATTTGAGACCTAATATGATCGAGAAATGTTTCTCCATTCCCCCTTGGCCTGAAAGTGTCACTATCTCAAAGGGTGAATGTGAGAGGATGTGGGAAATGCACAAGGACAAATATAGCAAGAAGATTGCTCAAAGGTGGATGAAGGAGAAGCATAAGACTTTGCCTAAGAACATCGGGCGAGGCGAGTTCAAAGATGAGATTGCTATCATAATCACCTTGCTCAACAGGGTAACTAGATCAGAAGATGCTACCAAGTTTCAGCCTTGGATGTTCTATGCTATACCCCATATCATGAAGAAAACTTGTTGTGACCTTTTCACACATCGCCCCATTCAAAATGGGGACCCCCTAATTTTTGCTTCATTTGGGTCTTTTGGCTTGGGTCTTTCGGTCCGTCTCTCTCTGTCGGTTCTTTATGTCTGATGGTCTATTTACCATTTGACCTGGGTTTGAATTTTGGTTAAGTCTGGAGGGTTTTTCAATGAATTAGGGTTTACAGTCTTCAGATAACTTTGAGGTCAAGTTGAGTTGGCTAATCAATTTCTGAGCTTAGCACTGCTATTAGGATACTTCTGGCAAGCTCCCTATGAATTTTCACTGAATTCCAACATCTTTCTGTTTTTAGTAAGTGTCAATTTAGAGTTTGTTTTCTCGAGATTTTCACGTTTTGACAACTGCACTACATTCCGAGCACCTTGAACTCATCACTAGCAAAATTTGAACAAAAACGGGCAACTTGCTATTTTTAGCAGTAATGCCTTCGAGGCCCATTTTCAGGATTTGCAGGCCAAATTTTCAGATGCATGTCCGGAGATTCTTTGTGGGTTTTTTGAGACCTTCGCGGTGATATGACATGCAAAACAGGACGACAACTTTCAGCGTTCAGCCTTCGGAGGCTATAATTAGGGTTTGCATGCAAGTTTTCTCGGCGCATGTCGGCATAATCTTTCTAGGTTTTCCGAGAGCTTCGCAACGGTGTAACATGCAAGCAAAACTGGTCACTCTTCAGAAACTTGCTATTTTTAGCCAATGCTTGCATGTTGATGATTTTTCTGGATTTTTCTGGGTTTTTCAAGATCTCTCGGGCAGTTTGACATGCAAAATCATCTGGCAACCGGTTGGTCACTGTTTCAGCCACTCTCTATTTTTAGCAGGTGCTCTTTGGCAGCTTCCCGACACTTCAGAATCACTAACACGGTAACATGCAACTGAAATGGAATTAAACTGCAGTTGGTGAGGAGCATGTATCCATGGATTTTGGTTGTGAGCAGGTTGAGGATGTGGTTACATCCATCACGGTTACAGGTGCAGTCGATACAGATGGGATGAGTGCATTGGTTGAGAGTTGCAGGGAACCACATGTTGCACCCAATTCTCCTAAGGTTGGTCCCATGATAGGTGATGCAGGGTAGATTATTGATAGCTCTTGTGACATTGTAGTCGATCCACCAGAGAGTTGTGTGACAACTCACGACACTACTCCATCTTCTTCACAGGAGATATGAAAAGTATCATCTAGTTGGGAGATTGATTCTTATGTTGATTTGTTTCCCTCCCCTGGAAGCAAATCAGTCATTTCATCCCATGTAGTTGATTATGATCGGTTGTTTGTTGAGCCAATTCAGGAGTACAATTTGATTTATTGTTCCAGGGATTCAGAGATGGATGATTCAAATAGGCATGGAGTGATTGTGCGGTTTGTGAATAATCCATTATTTGAGTTTGATGGTGGATTGATCTATGATAATCTACTCTTCGAGTTGGAAGCCGATCACACTCCTAATACTAGTTTAGGGTTGAGCGATAATCACAATGTTTGGGATCGTTCCAGTGCATTGGGATTCCAAACAGGGCTCGCGAAGGAGTTTTACAGTGTGTACACAGTGAGGAGTACTTACAGTTTTTCCTTTCATCCATTTGTACATGATTTGTATTCGATGCAAAATTCTTGTACGTATGATGATTCTCTTTGCGAGGTCGAGGGAAGCAAGTCATTTTTGTGCTCAGAGTTACCATCTTCAAAAGATGAGACTAGAGGCTGCAAGTATTTGACTCAGTTGTTTGCAAGGGATTACTTGTAGGATCAAAGGATGGACCACCATCATGTGGGTGAGTACCTGACAGAGTTTGCCACTTATGGGTTTCAATGGGAGACAGGGCTTCCAGGAGGTTGTAGTGTCAGTGGGCATGATGGCTTGGTTAGTTATCACATCCATGGGAGTTTAGCAAGAGTTGTAGAGATATGTTGTGTTACAGAAACTTTCAGATGTTCTTATCTCCGCATGACGGATGGATGTGAGGTTCGGTATTTTTGGGATTTGGGCGGCGACAAGTTTGGCACTGTGTATTGGACGGGTCCCATTGGGTTGCTTCACTATCTGCAGCATGGTGAAGTGGAGATCAGATTTGAGCAGTGGAAGTTTGAGGGTTTTATTCATAGCATACTTCTATTCTGGATTTGGGATCCAGGCATTTGATGTTGGACACTCTCCAGTATGTTGAGGGATCCTTTGTGTGCATCAGGGTTTCGGTTTGGGTTCACTGGGGAGTATTGCTGCATGTGCATGATGTTGCTTCACAGTTGTGGTGTATGGTGTTTTTATCAGGGTGGAGTAGCGGGTTGGTTGATGTTTGCTTGAAGGCAAGCAATCTCAGGAAGGGAGGACTATAATGTCCCCTTTTCTTGCTCACACTGTATGATGTTGTCGTTAGCCTATTTCTCCTTGGTTTCGTAGGCTAACCAGGGCTTTTAAGGAATCTTGAGGATTTTTGGCATAGGCAATTTTCGTTGCAGGTCAATCCGGGGCGTCTAGAGGCAATTTTGGTATACTTACTATTTTTAGTAAGTCATTAATGCTATAAATAGTAATTCGTCAGGTGGGCCATGATCTCCAATGACAGTGTCTTTTCAATGGAAAGTTGGTTATTATCATTAGATGATTTCAATTCCATTGGTTTAATTCGTCTTCGCATTAATAAAATTTAAAGTATAAAGTTAAATCCCATTATTTAACTTTATTAATGTGAGTCTAAAGTTAAGTGGGAAAATGAATAGTAAAAGGGGCCCTTATTTTAAAATACATGAGACATCAAAAAGGCAAAAAGGAAGTTTATATTTTGTCCCACATTGGTCAAAAGTGTGAATGAGCTCTTATTAGAAGCTTATAAAAGTGTTGCAAGGGCTCACTTTGAGCCATACTTGATTTATGCTTGATTATTATATTCTCTTAGAGAATTCTAGGAAGCTTTGGCTTTTAGCAGGTTTGAGGACGGAAACCCTCGAGCTTGGAGGCAGTGGAAGGAAACACATTGTTTGTTGGAGATATTACTCAGGTGTCTCACTTTGTGCTTCAAATTCATACTTCTAATTATCCAATCCGACTGTAAGTTCTGTGGCTACGATTGGATACTTTTGTTGTTATTCTAATGAAGATTTTAAGGCAATATCCATATTTAATTTCAAATCTCTATTTCAATCTGATATTATATGGTTTTCAGTATAATCTGTTGGCTAAATAGAAATCAATTTGCATGCAACTTGTTTGTTGAATTTTTTGTGGAACATTGAAAAAAAATTTGGGGCAAATATCCATAGGGGATGTTTCATCCCAAGCCAATTTCTATGCAAAATCTTTTCACTTTTCCCACTGTTTAATGGATAGGCATTTTGTTAAAAAGTTTGTATGCATATGAGTAAGTCGGTTTTCAAAGTGCAATAATCTTGGTTGATTCATTCACAATTTCAGAATTTGTGTCTACTCTTTTATGTAATGAATATCATCTATAACACCATTGGATATTATGACAAACAGTTGTCTCACACTCCAAATGATTGAACATAACAGAAATTTATAAAACAACATGCTGGTCTATACATTAAGTTGCAGAAATACACATGTTCAGGGGTTTGACCTTGAAGAATGACAGATTTAGAATTGATTACAGCAGAGAATACTTGGCATTTATTGTTAGTAGGACCAACTAGAGTGCTCTCCTAATCCTCACGTGTCATGTCCCCGAATTGGAGGTATAGTGATTTAATTAAATTATTTAATTAAGTTGTCCAAATTATTGATATTTCATGAGGATAGCTTAATTGATGATTTAATTAAGTCATGAGGTGTTATTAAATTAATTATTTATTAAGTTATTCCCATAAAATAAAATATCAAAAGGGATGACTTATTATTTAATTAATTTAATAATAAAAAGTGACTTAAGTGACTTAATAATAAAATAATAAAATAATAAAGTCACTTAAGGAATAATCAAGAATCTTCTAGAAGTCTTTTGGTGATGAGGTTGACAAAGTATAAAAAGAGGCTTGGGCTATGCATTTGGACATCTTGAGTTGAATACACTTTTCTACTACACTGCTGAACCTAAATGCTTAGCTTATTGTTTTCCAGTCTTCATTTGTGAAAGACCAAACCTAGCTGGTTAAGTGCCAATTTCGGTTGTGCAACACCAACCCTAGTTGGATAGTGGAGGAAGATACTTCAGTCTTTCTCATTGTGCTAATTGCAATCATTTTTGGAAGAGTTTGGGAAGTTATTTGAAGTCTGCAATTTTGTTTCAGTCTGCAGATCAGCCATGAGAGAAATTACATTTTCATTCATTGCTCTTCAATAAGGAGATGTAATTGTGTGGGCACTTGAGGGATTGCTTCCTTTGGTGTTGGCAATCATTTTCATAACAAATTCGAAGAGCTTAGAGGCTGCATTTATTTATCTAAAGTATTGCCAGGCAAGAACAAGGGCGGCTGGGTGAAAGCATCGATTGGGCCTAAGAGGAGTTCAATTTGCTTGGAATTTGATTGCTACTTCATCTTTCATCCAAGGCACTTCTTGAGGCCAGGTTCTTCACATTTCTATCATCTTCTAGCATTGCATTTAGCATAGTTATATTTGCAGCTGTAGGTGTGCATTATACCAGCATTATCATATTTTGTAATCAATGTAAATGCCAAGAGTCTTGGCCATATTTCATGAGCATTGTATTAGAAACTTCATTGCAATTAAGGAGATATAAATTGCTGGTGTCATTTGAGCAATTCAATATCATTTGTATTTAGTTTGTTAGTTTGCATACCAACTGTTTGTTAAAATACCAGTTGGCTGTAGGTGATCATTTCTCATGTTTAGATCATATACATCATATATGCATTGAATATTGTCAAAATAAGTTGCACATTCATGCTAGGGCATTGTTTAGTCAATTTAGAGTCATTTGCAAACATTCTTATTGATGTTAAGTGGAGATAAGAGCCATAAAAACAATCTGAAATTTTATATCAGTCATATGACCCTTGTATGCAAAGTGTTTGATGAAATTCCTTGAGCCTTCAATCAGCATTTTGAGGTCAGATTTGAGCAGGGTCATTACATCACGCCTCCTTTTTGTTTGCTTGGGCTCCTCTAGGGGCTGCGCTAGGATCTAAAGATTGCTCCCAACTTCGTGCCAACTCCAAAAAGGACATTGACCAGCTATCAATGAAATTTGTTTCTTTTTATTAATCCAAACTCTCACGCCTGCCACATTGAGTATGTTGCCCAGCTATAAAGTAATCATGCCAAACTTTAACTAGAAACTTGTGATGAGCCCAACTGGCTCCAACCAAACCCCTGTAGTATTTTTTTATCTTCTTGTGTTTTTTAAGTTTTTAAAGAAGGTTTCTAGACAGAAGAGAAGGGGCGCAAGATGTGTTGAATCTAACAAATAGCCACACCAGAAGCCTGAACTGGTCCTTTCCCCAAGCAAAAACTAGATCAAACGTCTGCAAAAGGTAAAGCAAAGAGGATGCAAGTCTGAAAGCCCCCAAAAGCTAGGCGCTTTGGAAGATACTTCACACGCCTTGACCCAGAGAAGCACATTTTTCCAAGAGAGAAAGTACGGCTGCTGCAAGGAAGAGTACGACCAATGTATGAAGCTGACTGAAGTAAAGGAAAGACGTCCAGATGATCAAACCCCCTCCAATTATTGTAAGATCTGAAATAACTAACAAGTAAACTCTAATAAAGCTCAATAGAACCTCTGAATGAAGCCCTCACAGATGCACTAATTCAACTAGTCTCTCATGGTCTCAAAAATGCTCAACACTGAAGAGAATCTCGTTCTCCAATGGCAGAAATGCTCAAACCCTTGTCTCAGAGAATAGCACAGAGAAATAAAATGGCAAAGTCAAATAATCATGAATGAGTTTGATTTGCCAAAAATGTCGTATATCCTCAAAAGGCACGAGTTTCAAGAAAGCACGACTTGGCTCTCAAATAAAATACATTAAAATGTATTTAATAACTTTTAATAGTTAACCAATTAAATAATTGTTTTTCCCAAGTTGAGCGCACTTTATACTGAAGTGATTTAATTTTAAATCACTTTATGATATATTTAAGTGATATAATATTTATAAAGTCAATTTGACTTTATAATAAAGCGTTAAGTTAAATAATTAACTTAAATCACTTAAATATCCATAACTCCCTCCAAACTCCATATATTTCCGTGCCGTCAGAAGCTGGCGAACACTGAATACCAAATGCTCGTGCTGACTCCCATACTAAAGCTGAAGGGGGTGAGAATGTCAACTCACCAAAAATAGCCACTGACCCTCTAACCAGATCCTGTTAGCCTACAAGGGTCCAAGAAATAAGCTAACTCAACAAGCTCCTGAGAACTGACTAGAGCGGGGACATCACAAAACTCACTACCAGTCAAGTAAACCTCATTCGCTAAAATTATAAACCTTCATCAAATTCGCAAGCAGCAAATGAAGTTGACTTCAGAGATCATCCACACACCTAGCATCATAAATGAGTATGGCAGCAAGAAGAAAGACTATTCACCCAACAAGAAAACTCCCACACCAACAATACAAACTTCAGCGCCAACTATGTATGAATTCTAATGCCTTTCAAGTCTGGAATAATGCAACTCCTCAAACTTGCAAACTTCCAACAATTTGTCTTGCCTGCAAGACTCAAAAATTATTTAACCTTCAAACGAATCTGCAAATCTCCTTTTTGCGCAACCTCTAACTCTAAATGAGCTACACCAAATTAACTAGGGAAGATATTTCACCACCAAGGCTAATCTTCTCCAAGAGGGGTTTCATCCTCAAGAAGGCTGAGATGAACAAATTTCAATCTCCCAAACCACAAGGGTCTCATCAAAGATAATGTAATAATCTGCATAATACCAAATGACCTCACAAACACCCTTTTATAACCTTTTCCGAGAACTTTTTGGAAAACACAATCAAAAATCACTTTATTAATTAAATAAGCCTTATATCCCTGAAAAATAATTTAATTCATTTTTAAAACATTCTCAGCACTTTAAGTCACTTTTCAACATCCCAACATTTAAAACTTTCCATCCTAGTTCCAACGAGCTATAACACTAAGGTGCCCATTAAAATATTTTAATTAAAATAGCAACCTTAGTAAAATTAATTAAATATAGCTCAATATTACATCCAAATTGCGGTAACAGGCAAAATGCATCGGAATTGAAAATTGATTGAGCAAGAGTTATACCAATGATGAATGATGATAAACTAAACCGATCGGGTAACTTACTAAAAATAGATGCTCTCTCCAAAATTCTTGGAGAACACACTAGAAGTCGGAAATAATATCGAAAAGCATCATTTGAGTCCTCTAGACCATCTAAGCCCATTGGTAACATCAAATAACCCTTTGGACAAGACAAACACCCATCCAAAAGGTCAAAGCCAACTACAATGCAAAAGAACCTTAAAATGGGGGCATTACAAAGGGATGTTCATGTCATTAATCAAAATAGAAATTGACACTAATGACCCAATCAACCCACTCAGAGAAAAAACCAAAAGTTAATAAAATGTGTCTAAGGAATGATCACCTGACTTTGTCATAGGCCTTACACATGTCAAGTTTAATGAACACGGTCTTTTCTTTGGAGATAATCATAGAGTGGATTGAAATATCCTTTTTCCAAAAAGAAATTGGCAATTTCTACTAAAATATTTTATTTTTTTTCGTTTTTCTTCTTTTTCTTTTTTCAATTACAAAATATAAATGTTAATTGATTATTTTATTGCATTAAAAACAAGACCAACTAATATGAGTAAAATATTCCAAAATATTATTGAAAAGCATTCTCTTAAAAATATCCAATGGAATTCATATAAATTATGAACTTGACATAAATCTCATTTGCCTTTTTGGCTAGCAGCTGGTCAAACTCCTCTAGACTTCCAAATATTATCACTCCTTTTTTTATTTTATGAAATACTCCTTTTAATACTAGGAGCTAGGTACAAGGGTGGAGTGACAAGTCAAATACACAAAGTCTCTTTGTGCTACGAATTCTTGCCTTTGTTCCTAGCTCCACATCACCTCCCTGTCAACAGCTTGCAAACCGTATGAAAAGTCCTAACATTGATCACTGCCTTTAACCTCCACGTCATTCCTTTTCAAGCTGCTACAATTCCCTTTGGGAATATCATGAGTGGTATTTGGGGAAGGAGGTAATGGGTTGGAACTTGGAGGGACCCGCAACCCTTCCAAAATCCAATGACTTTTCAATATTTTTTCAAAAATAATGGCATGGTAGCTCATGAATAACACAAACAAAATAATTGTCTCTCCAACCTGCCATGTCACCCAACTCTGCAGCAATACCCCTTTTTGGGAACCCTTTGACCTTATTCAATTATCATAAGCTCGCTATAACTGGTACAGCTTGCTGCCTAGTAGTACAACTGGGTTATTTTTTACTGATTACAACAAATAACATATCTATTTCTATATTATTCTAGAAAAACAATGCCTCCAATAATAAATAAAACATATTTTTTGGATTTTTAAATCTGCTAAAACTTGTAATAATCTGTAATTCTTTGTAAACTTAAATTTGACCTCCATATGAAGCCAACAAGGAGAACCATAAGGTTTTCGTCTTCCGATTCCAATTCCTAGATAAACCATGAGGGTTTTCGTCCTTGAGGCAAAAGTTGAACCAAAGGCTCAAAGCTCTCCAAAATGGGGGTTTTTGGAAACTAATAATGATAGAATGAATGAATTTTTCCATTATTGTTTTTTAATTATTTTTCCATCAAACCCTAAATTTATTTGAATATTCATTTTTTCCTCCAAATTCCATAATTACTTTTTTAAATACTTAAATATAAGTTGTCTTTAATTTTTCACTTTTCAACAACCTAAATATTCAACCATTTAATTCTTTATTTTTTGCACAGACGCCAAAGTTACAAAAAATATTAAAAAACCCAAAGCTAAATTTTGATCACACCACCAATACGTAAAGCGCATAGGAAATAAATCTATATGAAGATTGGCACCCTCCCATGATGAGAGACTTCTCCAAAAAATGTGGAATGTTTCCAGAATGTTGTATCTGTACACAAAAAGTATCATTGTACTTAATTGGCTCTAGGAACTCTATACCGCTATCAACATACCCTTTTCATAAAGTTTGTGCTCTCCAAGAAAGTTGTAGCTTCCAAAATTGTTGGAATGGACTAAAAAGGGAAATTACATGGATAGCTTCAACAACCACAACTATACCATATAAAATTTGTTGTTCTTTCATGACTCCTCCTTGCTCAGGCGATATCAAGAATCCCAAACACTTTTTCAAGCATTTTGCGATAAGCTTGGTAAGTATCTTGTAAGTCACATTACACAGAGCGATAGGACAAAAAAAATTCAAGGACTTGACTCCTTTTTTTGGAATTAAATCAAGAAAAGCAAAGTTAATGGAGAGCATTTGCTTATTATTTTGTGATTCTTTAACAACCTCTAGCAAGTCCATTTTCAGAATTTCCCAAAATTCCTAAGAAAACTCTATAGAAAAACCATCAAGCCTAAGAGACTCGCCTTTCTTCATCTAGAAAACTACTATCTCCAACTCCATCATGGAAATGGGTTCTAAAAGAAATTTTTTCATATCTTCTAAGGCCAAGGAAGGAATGCAGCCAAGAATGAGTATCTCATCTTCCATAGACTATAGCACGATTTAATATGAATGACTGTGATTGTTTAATTGGACATTCCAGTTACTAATAATATATTGCTGCTATTGTCATATCAGTAAATACGATTAATCTTTTGTTGTCATGTGCTTTGATTGTTTAGCCATGATGAAAGGAACTGAGACTACAAGTGGGGAACGGTGATGGGGCACTCTCCTAGGTACACCACCTCAGATGAGGACCTGATGAGCCCCAGGACGCCAAGGGGGTACAGAGGGTACTGCCTTTGGGCTTAGGAGAGATGGCATTTTCAAGGCAGCCATTGGAATCTCACTCCTCCATCATGGATGATCAGCACAGGAGGTCAAATCATAGGGAGAAGGAAATGATTGGCAAGATGAGGGGATAACGGAAAAGACACCTCCTAGATAGATCGCCTCGTATGGATGGCATGTGCCACATGAGGCCAAGGGGGATGGTATATCCCCTCTTGGGTGTAGGGAAAAAGGGTCCAAGGCACCCCATCAAGTTGCATTCTCCCATTCTCTCCTATGATTGAACCCTCCAAGATGTTAGAGTACTTTGTGATTGAACTAATGTTTGGCCACGAGTTTATTAATATCTAATTATGGAAATCTGCTAATTATTATTATTATTGTGATAAATGATTATAATCTGCTAATCAGTTTCATTATGGTAAATGGTTCTAACCTGTGTGCACAGCTTCAATCAGGGCTTCAATCAGGTGAAAGATATTCTCTAACCCCTTTGTTTATTTAAATTAAGGAATTAGGGAAAATTTAGGGCATTCCCAAATAGGGGAATGACAAACAAAGCATCCAGGCACAAGACCTTCAATCAGAAGGCTTTCAACAAATTTCAAGAGAAAAATGTTGCTATACGAGTTGAGCTTGGTGATGATGCTACTTATTTTGTTATGGGGACTGGAACTCTCTTTCCACATGCTTGATGGTGATATTCTTGCTCTTGATGATGTTCATTATGTTCCAAGATAGACAAAAGAATTTACTTTCAATTTCAGCCATTATAGATTAAGGTGTTGGCTGAATTTTATGATCAACAAGTTATCATCAGAAATCCCAGCCAAGATCCGGGTCAAATATCGGCCAAAGGTGTTCATGAAGGAAGCCTTTACAAGAAGTAAAGTCCCTTGCCAAATCTGATCCAAAAACACTAATTTTCTGCCTTTGGAATTTTGACAAACACTTTGCTTGCAACGTCCAACTTGCTGATAATAAGTTTCAAATTGCTTTGCTTTGTTTTGTCTTGATGCAATGATGAATAAATGCTTGTAAATATCTTCTAAGACGACTATGCAAATATCTAAAATGAAGATGCAACTCTTTTTGTGTTTTCAAGTGCATATAAATGAATTTCTAAATGCAAATGCACACCTACAGCCAAGAGGTATTTTCACAAACACTTGGCATACATACTAATTGAGAGAAATGTAATTACATAGAAGAAACATTTTTACAAACACTTCTCATGTAATTTCCCTAATGCCAATAACCATCTACAACACTATGACATTTCTACAAACATTTAGTATGCAAACTAACATGAGGGAATGAAAACTACAGCTAAGGCAATTTGTCAAACATTTGTTATGCAACCTTATAACTCGCTTTTATATTGATGCAAAGATGAGTACAAAGACTTGCCAAGGCTCTTGACAATCAACTACAATATTCAACAAGACTGAAACCAAATAATATGACTGAAATTACATTGCGTCAGCAATTATATATTGCTTCCTATATGATTGAATGCAATCTGCCTGAGTGTACATCAGAATTTTCCATTACAAATTCGATGACATAATTTTGTCTTACAATGCTAATAGCAGATTACCATATACAATGCCTTCCCTATGACAAATTACTAAGCTAAATGCAAGTATAATGAAGTCGATAAAACCTGGGAAGTATGACAGCCACCACTAACTTGCTCGATTCACTTGAATGAGCTGGAGTTTGTCTTCAAACTGTTGTGTCTTCCTTCCTATACTCAAGGCACCTCCAATGCACATTAACTTGGAATTTCTCCAGCCTTCATAACCAAAATCGCCCCTTCATAAGAGGGCCGCCCCTGCTTGCCTGGCAATATTTTAGAAAAATAAATACAGCCTCTAAGCTCCTCGAATTTGTTATGAAAATGATTGCCAACACCAAAGGAAGCAATCCCTCAAATGCCCACAAAATTATATCTCCTTATTGAAGAGCAACGAATGAAAATGTAATTTCTCTCATGGTTGATCTGTAGACTGAAACAAAATTGCAGACTTCAACTAACTTCCCAAACTCTTCCAAAAATGATTGCAATTAGCATAATGAGAAAGACTGAAGTATTTTCCTCCACTATCCAACTAGGGTTGGTGTTGCACAACCGAAATTGGCACTTGACCAGTTAGGTTTGGTCTTCCACAAACGAAGACTGGAAATCAATAAGCTAAGCATTCAGCTTCAGCAGTGTAGTAGAAAAGTGTTTGCAACTCAAGGTGTCCAAATGCATAGCCAAAGCCTCTTTTTATACTTTTTCAACCTCATCACCAAGAGACTTCTAGAAGATTCTTGATTTATTCCTTAAGTGACTTTATTATTTTATTATTTTATTATTGAGACACTTAAGTCACTTTTTATTATTAAATTAATTAAATAACAAGTCATCCCTTTTGATATTTTACTTTTTTGGAATAACTTAATAAATAATTAATTTAATAACACCTTTTGATTTAATTAAATCATCAATTAAGCTATCCTCATAAAATATCAATAATTTGGACAACTTAATTAAATAATTTAATTAGATCACCATACCTCCAATTCGGGGACATGACACAAGCTGATTGTTAATCCAATTAAGCAGGCAGCCTTAAATATGACAGTGATAAATTGTGTAAGCTTTGACGCGAGAGATTTGACCACTTGCACTATAGAGCTTTACCTCTTCTGAAAAATACAGTGCATGGATTACCTGATTTTAAGGTAGAAAAGACTAGTGTGTAGGGATGCACACTTGGCAAGCACATCAAGTTTTAGCTTTTCCTAGCAACGAACACAAATCCAGAGGAATCCTAGATCTGATGCATTCAAACATTTGTGGATCCATGTTAGTAGCCTCATTGGTTGGAAATATTTATTATGTTTATTTCATCGATGACACACCAAGCAAACCTAGATTGATTTCATAAAGACAAAGATGAAGTCTTTGAGATATTTCAAGAGTTCAAAGCTCTTGTGAAAAATCAAACACGTAGAAGGATTAAGGTGTTGTGGTCTAACATTGAAGATGAGCATATCTGCAAGGACTTCAATGCTTTTCATAAAGATGCAAAGATCAAGAGGGAGTTGACAGTGCCTTACAACCCTTGGCATAATGGGTTGCAAAGAGGAAGAACAAGTCCATCATAGAGACAGCTAAATCTATAATTTATAACTTAGATTTGTCTGTGTTTCTTAGGGCCAAAGCATGCAATTGTGCAATAAACATATTAGGCAAGTGTCCTCACAAAGTGTTGAAGTACAAGAGTCCAAAAGAAGCCCTCGCTGGAGAAAAACCTAACATTTTTGGGTGTTTGGAAGTCCTATTTACATTCATGTATCAAAAGGGAAAATGAACAAGTTTGAACCCTCCAACATGAAGGATGTCTTTGTGGGTTATACGGAGTCTTCTAAGGCTTATAAAATTTATGTTTCATCACAAGAAAAATTGTGGTGAGCAAAGATGTTAATTTTAATGATGATGCATGGTCCTGTTGATGTGATTTTTGTGACCGCACCAATCAGCAGAACAAAGTAATTTGAAGGCTACTCCATTCTCTCTTGATCAAAGTATTTCGTACGCTAAGATTCCAAGAAAGATCGCACGTTCAACTCCAAGGTTCCGAAATGCTTTGGAATACCCTCAGTAAGTTCGTTGTGATATGCTGTTTTTACGAGGGGACTTACACAATTGTTCTTAAGGTTTGCAGTTGACAACAGATGGATGATTGGAAGGGAATTCTATGTGAATGATTTAGCTTTGAGGTATGAATTTTCCTAAAACTAACCAGAAAAATACTTAATTGAATGGTTGCAGGGATTAAAGAATCTATGTTCTATCTAAAGGCAGGACACGGGATCGATTTTGGCAAACTTCAACCAAACTCTGCTCTACCTCACGTCGGAAAACTTACACAAAGTTGGTGCAATCTTCAAGGGGATGGCAAGAAATGTTCAAGTTACAATCCAGCATCAAGATACCGTCAAGACGACACATACCAAGATGTGAATTACAACTGAAGTTAGGCTTATAAAATGCTCCAGTTGACCACACAAGGCAAACTTGTCGTCAACAAGCCGCTAGTGGTATGGACGAAAATGAAGTTGCCTCAATCAACACCACTAATCCACTCCTAAAATCTACTTGCATGAAATGAAAATTACACTACTTTACGCTACTTAAAGTAGAAGGGACGAAGAAACCTTGCTAGCTATCCATAACAAAGACGAATTTCACCATCAATGAAAAGATCTTCTATTATTAAAGTTTTACACAACAATCTCTTACAAAAATTTTCAAAGGAAAACTTTCCTTCTCCAAACTATGCTATGCTAAGCTACACAATCAATCTCTCTGCTCTAATCTCTAGTCTGATGTCTAATCTAATTCTAATGAATTACAAATGAGGGGGACTCCCCCTTTTATAGATAACCCAGTCCAATGGACGGCTCGGATTACAATCAAATGAATGGCTCAGATTGAGCCACCTCAGCCCTAACCCTAAAAACTGCTAGAATAGGGAGTGGTACAATAAATGAATCAAAGATTCCCACTCACTCCCAAAATAGTAAAGGCAATTAATGCCCACAATCAATCCTCTAGAAGGTCATCATCCAGTAGTGCATTCCCGTTCTCCTTCTCTCTAGCTGCAAACTCAATGAACCTAGCAAGCACAGCCTCGACCTCTTGAACTGAGATAGGCAAAATATGATCCAACTGAAACTCCAATACTGTAACCGACTGTCCCTGTCGTGTGCAAGATTTTCTCCAAGCAGCTAAGGCATCCTGCGTACTTTGAATCAGGCTGGAGAAAGTAGAAATGTTCTCAAAGTCATCCTACACGAAAGTCTTCACCTCCGAGAAGAAAGGCAGCAGCCCACTCCTCAATCCGTCAGTAGTCACCTCATCGGAATTCAGCCGTCTAGCAAAGATTGCCTCCAAGGTGTTCAGGACCCCATCAATGATATTTGTCATAGCCTTCCTGACTCCGATTGAATCTGCCTGTGCTGCATCAAAGAATCCACGTCCTATGACTACTGAAGAGTACCATCCAGCAAAATTGTACCTATCACCCCCTTGAATAACTCCTCCATCAATCAACATTTGCAAAGGAGTATGCATCAATGCCTCCAAACACTGAATAACTTTGCTCTGATAAACAGAAGCATCACCCCAGGCTTGATCAACTGCCTCCATACGTGCCATAATGCTGGAAGCTTGCTGGTAAGCATGAGCAAGGTCTTCCATGAACTTCTCTGTCTCAGCACGAACTCCTGTAACCCATTTATCTGCCTCCTGTGCCATCTTCCTCAAATCCTCCAAGCCACTAACTGATTCTCTGGATAACTTGGCTGGAAGCTCAAGTGTTGGATTCTCCTGTCTACAAGGACAAGATAAATGTTGCATGTATCCTATCAACGTCTTATGCTCTTTCTTCAATTTCTTATACTTTCCTTCAGTCCTGAACAATCTATCCTTAAGCGCCTGATAGGAGTTATCACATTCCTCAACAATCTGTGCACCTGTGGGACGTCCTAACTCCATAGTTGTGATCACATAATTTTCCGGCACTACTTCATCCCGATCACAATCAACTCATGGCACCACTACATGAAGGGTGCGAGAGCCATCCTCATCAGTTGAAATCTTCAAAAAAATTTGTGCTCTCTTCTTTGGTGGAGGCGCGCTAATCCTATTCAAAAATTCTTCCATCTCTACTGCCGGATCAATCTCTTCACTAGGGCTCCTTCTCATTCTATCTCTAAGCCAATCAGATACAACCTGCTGAATAACAAATGTCTGCTCCTCTCTTGCCTCTACTTCACAGACTTGTTCAACTTCAATATCATTCTGGCGAGGCTCGTCAGCCTCTAGTGGCTAAGTATCTCCTGAAACTGCATCATCCTCTAAAGTCGTCTCTAACTCACACTAGAAGCGAGTGTCAGTAGCAGTTTCCTCATCTTCCTCCAGCTGATCATTTCTAGTAGGTGCATTAACACTCTGGCCAACTGATTCTCTTCTCGGTGGCTAATTTTCTTCATGTAACTCCTACTCTTGATTCAATGCATTTCTCTGATCAGCAAAAAGCGAAACCTCCTGTATACTTGGAGAACATGTCTCCAATGGCGTGGGCAATTCAATCACAACTCTCGGAGGCTCCAGCTGAACAAGCTCCGGTTGAACTAGCTCCTTCCTTCGAGATTCTGGACCTCGAGTAATTTGTTTCTTCCTGCTGGTAGCGGGTCTCCTATGATCTCCCATCAAGTTGTAAGTCAAAGGTATTGACCTACTCTTCAATCTGCTCACATGCCTCTCAACCCATGCCCTGGTGAAAGTCATGACTGAAATGCAAAGTGTGTCCAAATCGGCTATCTCTGGCTCCGACCAATCTGGTGGTGGAAGTCGCGTGTCTCTCACTACCTCATAATCTGGATGGAGAACGTTCATGTCCTCATCCACCTGGTCTAGTACTTGAATGATTTCACACTCTCTGATCATACTCAATGGCAACCTCGAGAACATTCTCTTCCTAACTTCAGCCTCGTCTGATGTACCAGCCCAATAATCCTCAATGTTTGCCTTATGCTTGAACTCTTCTGACAGTATCCATCTAATATTGCTATGTGGATCATAATGTTGTCTGCTGGTGTGATAGGAAAAATGAAAGAACTGAAGCTCATTTTCAGCTTCTCTAGCTGCCTGAAGTGAAGGACACACTTCGTCTAAATTACCCATGACAATCGGGAAGTCAACTCCTCCCTTCTTTCTCTTTTGAATCTTATCATAGGCAACCAATTGCCTAAATATCTCTAGCATCAAAATTCTATTGGTTGGGTACTTAGGCAGCCTATATGGATATGAAGAAAAACCTTGCAGCCTGACGTAAGAAAACTTCGGAAACTGAATAAACCAACACCCATACCTTTCTATTAATTCTTGAACTTCCCTCGAGATCCTATGATGAGTCCGCTCCTGAAGTGATCTCGTTATGTGCATGGTAAAGGCATCATTGATACGCTTGTAATGAGTAGTGCTTGTCAGGTGCAACTGTGGACAAGCCTCATGGATTTTGAATTGATGAGAACCACAACCAATTGGCTCCTTGTAAGATATTCCTCTATACTTCGTCATACGAGCCAGCATGTAAATAATGTAGGAGCCCATATAGAATGTCTTCGTCCTTCTCAGACTCAGGAGCTGCTCGTGCAAATTGTCACTAATCATCACAGCCTAGTTGATGTGCTCTTTTCCTTCTAGCACGAGGTTGATATAATAGAACATCCATGGCTCAAAAATAAACGCTTGAGGGCAGCCTCCAACTCTACTCAGCATCATGATTAGGTCACAATACTCCTACTTCAAATCATTCGATATAATCTGCCTCGGCAACTTTGTACGAGAGGGCTTGGGCTTATTCATCCAGCGAGTGTTGATCACTTCTGCACATCTCTCGAATGTAAAAGCATACATTCGTTCAACTCGCTCTCTTGTTTTGTAAATCATCCTCTAGTGCGCTGGGATTCCAAAAGCCTCGCTGATAGCTGCAGGAGTGAGGTTGGCGAATACTTGGCCATCTGGTGAGACGATTGATTTGTGCTCAGCCTCATAGTAATTAGCACACTCCATCATCAGCTCCGAGCACTGAATAGCTGGTGGAAAGCCAGCAGCTGCATACAACCCACTTCGAACAATATTGTGCGAAGTCATTGAAGGACGGTGACTGCCAACTCCCATTATCCGATTTTTGAAAGTCTTCAAGTTGAAAGAACCCAAATTTGTATCAGCCAGCTTGCTCAACTTCGAAGTGAATTTTGACTCCGGCAGGAAAGGCTTGCTCAGCTTCTTGATAACAGCCTGCCTGGATGCACCATTGCTATCTCTACCAGTCGCTCTTACTTCAGCCATCCTGCAAAATAATAAACAGCCATCAACAATTAACTTAGAAAAATAATAAAATAACATGTAGAGGGCTGCCAGTCGACTTCAAGAATTTGAGAAGTTGCAATATTCTATTTCATCTGCAAACCTCAACTTCTGCTTTGCAATTTCGAACTTTCAATCACTTAGAAAGTTTATGCAAGCTTCAACAACTTCAACTTCACACTCTCAGCAACTTCAAAGAGACTTAGCAAATTTCTAAGTTGGCTGCAGCAACTTCACACTTGAGAAAATCGTCCAACTTCACTTCAGCAATTAGACTCTTTTAAATTCGCACTTCAGCAACTTTCTTCTACTTCAAGTCGTACTTCTTCAATACTCAGCCACAAACTTAGACTTTTCAAACTTCAGCTTCAGCAATCCTCTTCAACACTCAAATCGAATTACTTCAACAATACAACTCAATCACTCACTTGCACTGCAACTTCAACCTCAAAGCAAATTTGGATTTCTTCAGCTGGTGAAAAGAATGAATAAACTCTCAATTCTTATAGCCAAATCGAATTCTAGAAGGAGGCCAATTTTAGCCAGTTCATTAAGTCTCCACTATCTCACACCAGGAATTTGAATTTCCCTCCTCTAGTAATTGCAACACTTGTCACTCGGCGTCTGGAATCTTGACCTTCTAGAACTTCAAAGAATTCAACTTGACTGGCATACTTAGCATTTTTAATTCACTTTGAAAATATTCACTTCAAATTCACTCTTCTCAGGAAATTTAATTCGCCAGCTGAAGCTCTGTCATTTAATTTTTATTTACCTCTGACTCTAGAAAATTCATCTCACGGAGAATTCGATCAAAATCATCTAGGCAATCCATTTCACATTCATCATCTGAAGCATTTTATTTTCAAAAACACATTTTACTCACTCTGCCTTAGAAAAATTTAAATTTCCCTTAGGAAAATTCCATAATTCAAGTGCCAATCAAATTCTCCATCTCGAAAGCCTTGGCGAAGTGCAAAAGACACTAAAATCCATTCCTTGTCGAAGATCTTCAATACCCAAAAGAAAATTTTCTTCAGAGCGTGTTGAATTCATGGGTATACAACGAAGGGGTTCATTTAATTTTTTTGAATTTTGAACCTTAGAAAAATATTCTTTTATCAATTTTAATCCATTTCTTCATCCCTGTGAGTATTTTCTTGTTCTGACTTGAAATTTTTAATCAACCTTGTGAAGCTGGCATCCTCTGACTTCTCCTCTAGAAATTTTATTCATATCTCAAGAAATTTCATCACTTCAAGGCATAATTTTCCTCTAGAGAGTTGGAATTTTGTTAACACTTAGAAAAATATTTAAATTCCATCAATATTAGGCATCAAGGGAGAACTTTCCTTAGAAAATTTTCATTCCTCTATCTTCAATTACTCTGCCTGTGAGGAAATTTTTTATCAACTCACTTAGATAAAATTTAGTGTCTTTCAAATGCTTTGAGTGCATCTAGCATGTCATGTATGTCATGAAGGATATTTTAAATTTCAACGCCTAGCATATTTACTTCATGTCTCATCTTGGGCACATTTAGCATGAGGTGAAGGATTTGACCTTTCAACGCCTTAAGCTTTTCATCACTCTTTATTCATCTTACTTTGGGCGCACTTCACACTTGCAAGAGGATATTAACCACGCCAAGGCAACTTTTATTCTTTAAATTACCTTCAGCTTGGCGCATCTCATGTGTCATGGAGGATATTAGCCACGCCTTAGTAACTTTCCCCTACCAACTTCACTTTGTTCAACATTAACGCCTTGGTAATTTTTCATCAACCTCATCTTTATCTTGGGCGCATTTCACCCCTTGAGAAGGATGGGCGCATTTAGCATATGCAAGAGGATTTTGACTTTCAATGCCTTTTGGAATATTCCTTCCTTATTTTGTCTTTACATGCCTTCATTTGGGCGCATTTTGCATGTAGAGGAGGATATGACCTTTCAACGCTTTTCCTTTGACTTTTCTTCTAGCTTCTTAGCATGGGCGCATTTCATATGTCATGAAGGATGGGCGCATTTCATATAGGGTGGAGGATGAAGTTTGACACTTAGAATTTTTTCTTGACTTCTAATTCCTTGAGGGTGCATATGGAGGGGTCAAGTGGACAACTCATGCCTTAGAGAATTTTAGCAACCCTCACCACCTTGCATGGGCGCATTTGGCCTAGGTAGGAGGATGAAACTTCACGCCTTAGAAATTTCTTGCATGCTTGACTTGAGGTGGGCGCATTTGGCCTAGGCAGGAGGATGAAACTTCAGACTTAGAAAAATTTTCATCTGCCACCCAGCTGAGGATGGGGGCGCATTTGAAGGGTAGTGAAGGATGAACTTCAACACTTAGCAACTTTTTCCATCTGCTTCTGCCTGTTTATCCATGCCCTGCTATTTATAGTAAGTCCCTCAATTTTCACATTTCTGAATCTTGGATCGATTTGAAATTTTAAACACAGGACCTTCATGACCTTGTCAGCCCGTTCACACTACCATCCTGAGCTGACCTGCTAAAAATAGCATATTTCTTAAGGTGGTTTACTATTTATAGTAACTGCTTGTTTCTGAGACCTCCACAACTCCGTTTGACTTGAAATTCGAATGGCACGCTCCTCATCTGGTGACTTGCCCGTTGGCACTGGCGCCTGCTGCTAATTTACTATTTTTAGCCAGTTTCTGGAACGCCTTACTATAAATAGTAAGTGCTCCGATTGCCTTCAAATTTTACCGGTGAATAGCTTGAAAGATGCTGATTGCAATGGGATACACCGGTTTTCGAAAATTCTGACTTTTTACCCTTCTTTTTGGGTCCCGAAGCTGGAAACCCTAATTTGACTTGCATGCATATCAAATGACCTCCGTTTGACCTCGTTTCAGTTGCATTTCGCCCTGTTTGTAATTCTGATGCACTAGGCAACTGTCGAGATGCACTTGCTAAAAATAGTAAGTCACTGAAAACCAATCATCTTGCTTTGCATGTCACACCACTGCGAAGCTCTCGAAAAACCCACAAAGAATCATCAGACATGCAAAGAAAACCCTGACATGCAAACCCTAAAAATAGCCTTTGAAGGTTGAATACTGAAAGTCATCTCATTTTCCATGTTATACCGTCGCATAGGTTTCAGAAAACCCAGAAAGAAAATGCAGACATGCATTGAAGAACTCTGCATATAAACCCTAAAATTTGCTCCGGAAGCCGAACTGCTAAAAATAGCAAGTTTTTCGTTTCAGCCCAAAATTTGCAGACGAGCAGTTTGACACATTCTGAATGCAGTGTGACTATCGAAATTTCAAAAAAATGCCGAGAAAATACCCTGAATTGCACACTTACTAAAAATAGTAAGTTGCCAGAATTTGATGAAACTTCAGTGGAAACTTGTTGGAAGCATACTGACATCAATGTTAGTCTCAGATTTCAATTCATTCACTTCTTTTGACCTCAAATTGACCATGAAAGTACAAACCCTAATTTTCAAACTTGGCCAAAATTTCATGTTTAAGCTCAATGACGGACACATCCCCGGAAAGCGGACAGAGAAAGAGAGAGAGAGAGACAAAACCAAAGCCAAAAGACCAGAATGGAGCAAAAATTAGGGGGGTCCCCATTTTGGATGGGGCGATGTGTGAAAAAGGTCACAACAAGTCCTCTGAGCTTCAAGAGCCTCCCACGGAGGTGAGGACAGTGAACAGGTTGTTGTTCCAAGTTCTGGTCAACTAAGTACAGCAATCCCTATTGCTGATCAGCCAAGTTCCAGTAAGGAAGAAGACACCTCAACCTCATCTAAAACAGTCAAGAAACCTAAATGGCTTACCCAAGCTTTGCAGGAGACACAAAAACAAGTTGGAGCACTAAAAACTTCTTTCGGGTGAGTCATCCACCTAAGAAATTTCCTAGTTATGGTGTTTTAATGTCTTCCATAATTAATGTTGTGCCTTCCAGTTTTGAGGAGGCTAACACACAGCAAGCATGGCAAGATGCCATGGCAGAGGAGTATAACTGCATTATTCAAAATTAATGTTAGAGAGATTGTGCCAAGAGCTGAAGGAAAATCGGTGATTTTACGAAACTGGTTGTACAAGGTGAAACATGCAGCAGATGGAAGCATAAGGAAATTCAAGGCCATATTCGTTACACATGCATTATGTTAGAAAGACGAAGTTGATTATGATGAGACTTTTGCTCAAGTTGACAAGTATACTTTTGGATGAGTAATTATGTCTCTTGTTTCTCATTTTGGTTGGCCTTTATATTAGATGCTGTAAAAAACAATGTTTTTGAATGTCAACATAATAGAAGAGTTTACATAAATCAACCTAGAGAATTTGAGATGCATGGGCAGGATACCTATGTATGCAAGCTGGAAAAGGCCCTGCATGGGCTGAAGCAAGCACTTTGTGCTTGGTACTCTCGGATTGATGGGTACTTAATAAGTGTGCAATTCACTAAAACTACTACAGATCTTAATATGTATTATTTATTTGAAAATTTTGATTTATTGGTTTCAGTCTTGTATGTGGATGATCTTATTCTTATAGGCAGTGGTGAGAAGCTTGTAAGATAATGTACGAGGGATTTGGTCTCTGAATTTAACATGAAAGATATCGACCTAATGCATTATTTGGCAAGGAATAGGAGAAGTCTTCCTAAGTCAAGAGAAGTACATGATGGAAATTTTATAAATATTTCAGCTATTGGAATGTAAACCCCTTGCTACTCCAACAATTCCAAATCTGAAGTTGACTAGAGATTTAGAATATGATTTGGTGTGTCTATTTGTATATAGATAGCTAATTGGTTCTCTAATGTTAAATATAAAACCTCACATTTGTTTTGAGTTTATGATTGAGCGAAGGAAACTTCACTGGACTACTGCAAAACATTTGCTCAGATATGAAGGACATAATTCATTATGGGTTAAAATATAAATGAAGAGTTAATGCTGCATAGTTTTGTAGATTTTGATTGGGCAACTGATGTTAGCACTAGGAAGAGCACTTCAATATTGCATTTCAGCTTGGGTTTAGGTACAATATCTTGATTTAACAAGAAACAAGCAGTAGTTGCATTAATTTCAGCCTAAGTTGTCCGTTTCGGTACTAGTTCAGGTTCGGGGGTTTGGTTCGCCGGTTCAGCTAAATTTTTTGTGGGATGGGTTCGGTTCATTTTGGGTTCATTAGTACAAAAAACATGTAAAAATAAATAAATATATATATATATATGCAGCCTAGAAGCATGAATTAGGATTAGAATATCACATAACATCATATAAACAACAAAACCACCTTAAACTTGAATATCATTTAAAACATGCATGATAAATATTCATCATTCAAACTTCAAGTTCAATATTACAACACTTTTAAAGTTTGAATCATCAAATGGATTCTCTAAATCATCCATATCAATGTCAACATTGACATTAGATGAAGTAAGAAGACTAGATGAATCACAAGTAGTACCAATGGCACTGTCACTAGCACTAGTATTGTGCCCATGCTGTTGTTGGATATCGGACTCCTCATATGCAATATGGTGGGAAGTGGAAGCATCCAAGTCAGTATCCTCTGGCTCTATATCCCACAACTTCATCTCCCCTTCCTTGTAGTCACGTTGTTTGTGTGGAAGGAGACGAGTTGGAATGCACATATACTAAGTCCTCCACTCTTTTTGAGAGCAATTTATTGTACTTTACTGAGTGGATGAAAGAGTATGTGCTCCAATTCCTCTCAAATGCAGATGAACTAGCAACCTATGAAGACAAAGTAAACAATTAAAAAATTATAAATTATAAATGAAATTATGAAACTTTTAAAACTAAAGTATGAAAATTTATTAAACTTACTTGTGATAAAACTTTGATTGCAAGGGGCTGCGAATGTTGGAAGTATTGTCCATGGAAGTACCACCAACTATGAGCATCCTTTAAGAACCTATCACAAAGAGCATCAACACCTAGACCATTTGAGTGGACAAAATCAATGAACTCATTCGTGACTACACTTTACAAATCTTGATCAGGGAAGAGTCTCACAAATGTTGCCTTGTACCCTTCGGCCACTTCAAAATCTCTATATGGAGGACACCTTCCTAGCACTGAAAGAATCTGATTACTATAGTATTTTGGAGTCAATGCAAAAGAAAGAAGGTGTAATGGAGTTGTCATTTTGTTCCAACTTTCTTCAACAATTGTTTGCACTTGTTTGAAGAAAGTCTCTTCAGGGTCTTGCTCTCTCGCATTTATGGTGCACTTGATCTTCTCAAGCATTAAGTCTATACCATCATATATGTAAGAACCCCAACTGGTTCAATCACTGAACTCACTATCAGCTGTAACTGTGCTTGATTGTTTGTAATTTGTTTTTCTTTGTTTTTTTTGTATTTTCTAATTTTTTTGTGCTTTGAGGGTTTTGACATAAAAAACAAACTACTTCTAATACACTGATTATAAGGAAGAGATATTGCAATGATAGACAATTATATTGAATGCAAACAAATACTCATTCTTACAATGGAAAACTATAACTTTTATTTGAATGCTTATACAAAAACAATTGTAACTAATAGGAAACCTGATATAAATGCCCAAACTGCTGATCCGAGTACTGTAGCGCACTGTTCACACACTGTTCACGGGTACTATTCACGAGTACTGTTCACGCACTATTCACGGGTCACTATTCACGCGTTACTGTTCACGCGTCACTATTCACGTGTCACTGTTCACGCGTTACTGTAGCAGCAGGTACAAACTTTAATAAGCAAATGATTAATCTTTAAATATTCTAATCTGCAATGAAACCCCTATAAATTTTTGAATCTTCCTCACAACTGTTGAAGCACAAATCAGAGTCTCTATATGAAACTCTCTGGATACCAAATTCGCTGGATATTTCACCAGTTCAAATGGAGACTCACAGAAGAAACTACGTTCTTCAATGGCAATGGCTGAAACCCTTCTCAGAGCACAAAAACCTGTTTTCAAAATGATAGCAATAACAATGGATACCTCATTCTTCATTTCTCAAGCAAATATATGCCTCCAAAAACCCTAATCGAAATTCCTCTTCAAGGCTGCGATTTTTTTAATGAAATAACATTAAATAAAATCATTAACATTTAATTGAATTAAACTTAGGGAAAGCTTTTAATAATTCTCCTCCAAAATAAAATACTCAATTGGCCCCATTCAATGTGTTATAAACCCATCACTTAAGTGATTTAAATATAAAGTCAATTTAACTTTATATTTAATCATTAATCATTAAACATGCTGGAATTCACTGAAATAATCATAACTCTCTCAATATTGAGAATCTGGCCAAACCGTCTGAAACTGGAGTCCAATAAATTATTTCCCAAGTGCCTAAAAAGACATGCTAAAAATAGCAAGAATCACTCAAATGAAGCCTAAATCAAACTCTGTAAGCTCAAACCAACCACTGAACTCTGAGAAAGCCAAAAACACTGAACAACCCAAACCTCTTGTGTCCAAACTGACCCCCTATCCATCTGTAATAGCCTACGAGGGTCCAATAATAAGCTAAACCACAGCTAGACTAGAGTATCTAGCTAGAAGGGGACATCACAATATATCTCTCCAATGCATGGCTTGTCCATGTCAGTATAGCGAATCATACTCAAAATGGGCTCGATGAAGCTAAGGAGATACTCCACACGATCCCACCATGAGTCATCTAATATCATGTTCTTAATTTTTGTTGCTCTTTCAGTGCTGCTTTGCCTCCATATAGACCAATTGTTGCTAATCACCATGCTAGAAAGTGCCTCTCTAACTTTCACAAGTCCTCTCAAGACGATTGTGTTAAGAGGCAAAGCAAGTCTCTGCAACCTATTGCAAATTAAAAATAATAATTAAAATTTAAAAATAAACTTTAAAGAAGAATTTAAATTAGAATGCACAATCAAATTATGAAAATCAGAAAATGTAAATATTACTTCACTTACCTTCAATAGCTCCAATTTTGAAATGATCTAAAGATCCCTTGAGACAAGTGGTGGTTGGTGACGAACATCTGAATGTCCTCAACCTCAACATACAATTCTTTGATCCATGCAATTTTATTCCCAATCTTTTGCAGCATAAGATTGAGTGAATGGACTGCACAAGGTGTCCAAAAGATATGTGAATATCTTTCCTCAACCAACAACCCTGCAGCTCTGCAATTCTTGGCATGGTCCTTTACAACTTGAACAACGTTGTGGGGTCCCACTTGCTCAATGGCTGCAATGAGAATATTAGCAATAAATTGTCCATCTTTTACTTGCCCCTCACAATCCACGGCTTTCAAAAACATTGCCCCTTTTGGGGACACCACCATGACATTGATCAAAGGCCGATATTTTGAGTCCTTCCAACCATCCGAAACAATGGACACACCTGTCTCAACCCATGAATCTCTTATAGGCTTCAATGAATCTTCAACCAACGAAACCTCCTTTTCCAATAAAATGGCACGCACCTTCTCATAACCCGGGCCCTTGTACCCTTTTGGAGCTTCATTAACCATTCTCAACATCTCTTTCCAATATGGAGAACGAACAACATTAAAAGCTAATCCATTGGCATATATGCATCTTGCTACATTTTGGTCGGCAATGGCTCTACTCTCATTTTGAAATGCAAGTTCCAAAGGCCCTTTGTTCTCTTGTTTGCAATAGGTTGTGCACTTTGAGCTTGAGAATCTAGAGTGGCCATAAATGGGTGGTGTTCTATCACAATATTGGGATTAGATGGGGGCTGCATTCCCTTTGATTTTATTTTTCCTTTTTGGGCTTCTCGTTGATCTATTGCTTCTTGCTCCATAATGTATTTTGCAACTATCTCAAGTGGAATAGGTTCATTGTCTTTTCCAGAGCAAGGCTTGATGTCTTTTCCAATTATGCCACACAAATGTGTTTTCACCCTATGGTATGAACTAGAATATTGAACATCACATCCATTGCATTTCCAAATGTAACCGCCACCACCTGGAACCGGTCAAATCATTTCAACATACTTCCATAGAGGAGAATTTGGATCTGTTTTGAACTTTGGTTTAGTTACACTTGTGGAGCCGGAGGTAGAACCAATTGACATTGTGATTCCTATGGCAATTTGTTTTGCAAACAACACATTCAAAATTTGAAATTAAAAAAAAAAAAACAAAAAACTTGAAAACAAAATATTGATTTATAAAACCTAGCTCTTTTGAATCTTGCATACATTCATAGAAGAATGGAAAAACATAGATAAATCATTAAATGAAACAAAAAAAAGTTTGAGGCTTGTAAAACAAAAAAATGGATGAAAAAACTCGAAAAAAATGAGAAAAACTTACCTCTTTGCAAAAATATCCTTCAACAATCTTTGTGGCAGCCAATGAACAGTTGCAAATATGTAGGAATGGCAATGCAATCGTTTGTAGAAGCTTCAATGATCAATCTTCAACTCCTTTTGTCAATCCAACAAGCAAAAATGAAAACTCAGCCTCTTGGAATGAAAATGCTTGTTTGCAAAACAGATGAATAAGAACGAGGTATTTTAGGTGTTTAAAGTGTTTTAGAGGTCACTTTTAGGGTTTCCTTGGGCATGGGTCAAAGTCAAACTGCATAAAACATTTAAAAAATGCAAAAAAACCACTTTATGGTCACCTATCCACGCGGGTTCGCTCTGGGTTCTTCCCGAGTTCGCCCGAGTTCTGCATGTGCAAACTTGACCAAGAAAAAACGAACCCTGGCCGAACCCGCAGAAGAACCGAACGCAGACCCGGATCCAACACGAACCAGAACCTGAACCCTGCGTTTCTGAGGTGAACCCCGTAACTTAGATTTCAGCTGAAGCAGAGTACATAGCAGCTTGTTATGCTAGTTGTTAGGCTATCTAGGTTCACAAATTGATTATAAAGCTTACTAATCAGATGTTGAAGCAGACCATATTTCTACTAATACGAGATCTATCAATTTGTATATGTATCGTGACAATCAGAAGTGCATTAAGTTATCTAAAAATCCAGTGTTTCATGATCACATTGATATTCATTATCATTTTTTAAAAGATAGAGTTCATAAGAGAGTCCTCATTCTTTGGTATATCCCTTTAGATGGGCAGGTTGTAGGCATTTTGACAAAGCCCCAATCAAAAGGGAAGTTTGAGCTACTGAACAAAGTTAGGTTGTTGAAATACACCTTCCTTGTGGAAAGGGAATATAAAGTTTTTGTTGTGCAATTGGTGTACTTGTGTTGCAAGTTGAAACCCTAATTTTAGGCGTCGTTTAAATTTTTTTCTGGGTGCATATTTTAGTGAATAAAGCTGTTTTTCTCTGGGTAATTATTTTAGTGAATAAAGCTGTTTTTCTCTGGGTGCTTTATCCAGAAATAGTTTTCTGCTAGGCAGCTGATGCTTATTATTAGCAGATTTTATTTAAGTACTTTTGCCTATTTTTAGGGCTAGAGTACCTACTTTAAGTTGTTTTTTTTCTCATTTTATTCTAGGGTGGCTGGATATTTTTAGGTTAGATTTTAGTGTTTAAAAGAATCTAAAAATAAGCCACATTTTGTCAGTGCTTACTGTATGGTCCCATGGGGGGGCTTGGGCTTCTATTTTCATGGATCAAGCGGTCCCATGGAGCAAAAAAAATTATGCTACAGGATTAATTGGAATCTCCTCCTGAAAAATAGCAGCCCCTACTTTTTAGGACTGCAAATTTCAGCGGGTGAAATTGAGGTGGGGCTAGAAATTGCCCCTACAGCTTAGGGATTTTTTAGGAATTTTTTCTGCCACTTGTCTATCACTTTGAATTTTAAATTCCTCAAAAAAAACTAAAAAATGAGAGAATTTTTATTTGTTTATTAATTTTTATCAAATTACTCCACTTCATCCCTTGAATTTTGGAGCTCAAACTCATAAGCTGAATTGCGAAATTGAATTCATGGGACCACTATCTTTAAAATATTCCTAAAAAATCTCAGCAACACCGCTGAAATTTTTTAGGAAGCCCCCCTCCATGGGACCGTACCCTTAGTTAATGGGTTCTTTATTAACCCTTGGCATCAATATTTTGTACACTCGAATTTTCAAAATAATCAAAAAAAAATCCAAAATTGTAATACTTATCCTGATTTCAGTTTATTGCTTTATGTTTTTGTACCTTCAGTTTTCTGTGTATGCAAATTAAGGCACTCCACCTATGGGTTTGATTAAAGGTTAAGACAGTCAGAATTTATTCAAACCCTAGGGTGCAGAATCTGCATACCATGTGCTGAATGTTAAAGACTTTGCAAGACACCTGGTCAAAAACGAATGTACCAGGATTTCTAAATTCAAACGATATTGAGTGTGTCCAACATCTAGGAAGCTCAACGAAACATGTCTTGCAGTCCAAATTTAATCATTTACACGGAGATTTAGTCCAACTGTTACCTCAAGAAGATTTATCACGAATTAAATTATTTCATTGAGCATTAAATTGTTGTAGGCAATTGGGCAAAGGTAGTGAATAAATTTTATCACCTAAATGATTGGCATTGTAAAGGGTTGGAAACCTGGGAAATTTTTGTTTCTTGGAGCTTAATTCATATTAGCTTGTTCGTTCTTTCCAATCTAGGCACTATGATTCTACTAGATTGACCACTGCAACCTAAATGAGTTTTATCATAAATTAGTGCTATGTAATTCAAAGATTTTATAATAAGTGACATGTTGGATAGTAATTTGTATTATTATAGTGTTTATCATCATCTTGATGTTCAAGTTCTGTTGAAGTTGACTATCACCTAGGTGGTTTTTGGATGCTCTCGTGGGGATTCTCAGAAGGCAGTAGTGTATATCCAGATGAACAGACATATTTCTTTCTCCCTAACCTTGCTTTGTTTTTGTTATTTCTTTTATCATAACCAGTTTAGGTTTAACGAAGGTTTTAGATTAAATTTCATTTTTTTGGTGCATGCACTTAATTCTAATATCATTTAGATTTGCCTCTTTTTATAAACATCAAGGTGTGTTCCCTCTAACATACTTAAAAATATTGAAGCTCGTGTCATTTGTTTATTACCAGACTTCAATTCAATAAAATCCTAAATAACCAATATCCTCTTGTGGAATTCCCGATATAAGGACTTCAATAACCCAAATTCAGCAGTGACCAAATATCTAAAGCCTTGGAGGATTTGAATACCTTTCAAGTGGAAATATAATTTTTTCACCTAAATAGGTGTGCATAAAACGTCATCAACAGGTACTTTCTTAACTTGGTCTTTGCATAACTTGTATCATTTAGGCTTGGAGTTGTTTATTTATGTTAGTGGTGACTCTAAAATGGTGACCTGGTCTAACCTTTTCTAGCAAGGATTTAGAGATCGTGTTGTACTTTTATGGCACTCTCTTTGTGAACCATAGCCCAAAGGCTCTATCTTTGTTTAGATAAATGGAATTTATTTTTCTATTGGCAAACGCGGGAGTAACAATCCCACGGCCACGGCCGAGAGGCCAAACCGTGTACACTTTCTCAATCTTTTAAGGCATGAATGTCCTAGAGATAACCCAATGGTTCCTCGGGAAATTTGAACCCAAAATCATCATTGTCTGAACTCTATATTTTTAGAGTTCATTCACAACCATTGGACTAATGGAAGTTACCTTCATTAAAGCAAAGAAGCTGACATTGTTTTGTTTAATTTGCATTGAGCTTGCAGACTTCTGCCATCGTAACTAACATTAGTTTGTGATTCTAGTTGACATTATAGCGTTGTAAATTATTCCTTAGGCTGGCTGAGTGCCATTCTGAAACTCCGACCACGTAAGAGATATAAGTTTAAAACAATAGATCCTTCGTTTTACGATTAACAGAAAATACAGATAAGATTTAAAGGATCATTGAACCGAGAAAAGCGAAGAATTGACTTACAGCTTTGAAAGGATCCCATGAACCAACAAGAGGAAGAGATCCATAGACATGCGGGATGAGGGGGGGCTGGTCTCTGTCTCTATCTCTACCTCCACTCCACTCCATGTTCAGGGAAACGTAGAGCTGCATTTCTTCATCCCCCTCTCCCCCTGCACCACATTTCTCCCACGCTTTTGACCCACCTGCACCCATTCTCAAGAACCAGCAAACCAAAGCAAAAGAGCATAAGGAATTCAACCCCTCGTCTCTATCTGTTCCTATGTTGGCATTGAATTGTTCAATTTACTTTAAGTTTTTATAATAGAACATAGAATTTAAATGTCCACGATAGCGATAGCAATAGTACATTAGACCTTGTCATTTTAGTTTTCTAATTTGTTAATTTTATGTTATTAGTTTGATGATCTTATTTGAAGAAATTTTGTTAAAACAGTTATGTAAATGGTTTGAATGTCACTCTAAGCTTCTCGCTGTTTTCCAAAACTAACAAATTATGATACAAATTTTATACATTTTCCATCTATTTTAGACATCTTTCATTATATTGAAGATGAGGTGAGTGAGTCCTCAATTGGAATGTGAGTATTATGCTTTCCAAAGGATATTTGTCCCTTATGTAGGCCTTTTGTGAGCAATCATAGGCAGGGTTGTATTTATGAATGTTATATTTATCTTTATTCCTCACCTTTTCTCACATAGACTTGTGGAATTTATCCATAACAAAAGTATTTATTTATTTGTTATTATTTGGGCACTCATTTAAATGAATGTCTCATTTGCTTGTCCACTTGATGTTTTGTTTCATCCAAGACTTGTTTCTCTTTTACAAGACTTATTCAATGACAACCTTAGACAAACAATAAACTCAACACAAAAAAGTAATTAATTCTCTTTTCAAACAAGTTAAAGGTAAAACAATAAATTCAATAGAAGTAACCAACCAACCCTAGATTAATTAGTTAGTCAAGACTCATAATTGATATTTAAGCATATTTTTCAAAATAATAAAGAAAGATTAGGACTTAGCTTTGTGTGTTGGTTGATGATGTTTGACTATACTTAGCTTTGTGTGTTGTTTGATGATTTTTGGTTGTAGACTATTGCTCACTAATTTAAAATGTGCTCCCATATCATATTTAGTTGTAGAATGTTTTGATAGATGGTTAATTGACATTTGTTATGTTATAGGTCAAGTTCATGGCTACAAAAATGAACATTCTTCATGGATTTGACCTATGTGCACAAAAATGAGCTGTGAAGTTATAGTCACTTGAAACCTATTTTCCTCACCTCTGGAATGTGATTTATAAAACAAGTGGTGTTGACAAACATATTTTAGGAGCTTTCTAAGTAATGGTATTCTCTGTTGGACAAACCTCTAAGATCCAATTTAATGATTTTAGAACAAGGATTGAAGACAACAAGAAAACACGTAAATGGTAATCTAAATTTATGGTTTAATGGTCAACTATCATGCTCTTTAAGTGACAATGCAAATTGGAGTAAGAGCTTGAGGATGTTTCCTTAGATCTCTAAAATGGAATTAAGATTTTATCTTTTTTTGCAACACCTTAGCATGTAATTTGAGATGTTTCAAACCGAATTCAAAAAGTAATGATTAATTGGGAAATGGTTTGATTCATGCTTCATTTAAATTTAAATTTAATAGTTATAGGTTCATGTATGCACCTACAAATTTGACCCATGTAAATTATTGGTTAAACTAGGGATCAAGACTATTCCCAAGATATTTATGTTGCAATTATGTTGCAGGTGTTTTCATTGATGTCAATAGAATGGATATTGTTGTTGGTTTTGTATTTGATATCAATAGAGTGATAGTGTGTATGGTCCCATATGCTAAAATTAGAATGTTGATCAAAAGTTTTATGTATGATGCAATGAGCTTGCTATAACATTTGTCTTGCATTTCATGTTTCTCATGTATGAGTGAATGATGTTGAGAATGTTGTATTCACTGTCTATTGATGAAAAATGTATAAAAGAATCTCTTATAGTTAGTGGCTCAGGAAGTTGCACTGAAAAGCTCTAGAGAATGCTTAGCATTCTTCCACATTTGAAGATAAGGTCATGCCATTTGGAAGATAGATAGAATCAAGTGTGATGCATGTATGTTCTTGTTTTTAAAACATAGTTGTCATCGTAGAAGTTTTTGAGTTAGTAGAGTGAAGACTGTGTTGTTGTAGTCATGGAAGGTTCAGAGAAATGCTCTACTATTTGGAGGATGACTTTATAATGTCTATTTGTCTCTTTCCTTTTAGTTTCAGTTGTTGAGGTGTACCACACATTGAGTTTTTAATGTTTTTATCTCAAGATTGTGTTATCTGGGTTTGCAAGAGATATTGGTTTTGTGTTTATTTGCTTGTGCGAGCATAATGTTGTGTGAAGTTGTAAAAGGAGGGAATAAAAATGTTTTTAAATATCATTTGATGCTTTTGATGTAATCTGCATGATTTATATGGTCTCTTCGATACCGCTTGTGGTTTGGAGTTAATATTTTGTGGGTTAAGTGTTTGTTAGGATGACTTGGTACATTAAGTTATTTACACCAAGTTTTTGTGGTGTGCACCAGCATGGGATTGTGTGTAGAGGTAAAATAGGTCTTACTTATATCCTAGCTTGGACCATATTCAATTTCCCTTTCCCATGGATGTTTTGGAGCCAACTCATTATGGTTGTTGCACGTTTCATGTTTACAATTTTTAGTTTAGCCAACAAGGAGAAAAAAAATGTCTGCTTGTAGAAGGTATAAATGAAGGATCAAGTGTGTGATCCAAAGTGTGGTGCTATGTATTATGTGTTCAATGTGAATTTTGAAAGTGGCATGTTGAAGGTAGAGGAATGATTGCAAATGTACAAAGAAGTGTTTGATGTATGCTAAAGGTAGTGAGCTAAAAGTAGAAGAATATAAGTGAAGTGTTGAAGGTAGTGAGCTAACAGAAGTATGTAAGTGTTGGAGGAAGTGAGCCGAAGGTAGAAGTGAAAGTGTGAGTGTTGGTGGAAGTGAGCCAAAAGCAAAGGAGTGTAAGTGAAGTGCTAAAAGTAGTGAGTCGAAGGCAGCAAAGGTGTTGCAGAAGCAGTTGTGTATTTGTTTCATCAAGTATTGTATTTTGAGGTAGCAGCCTCTTTTTGTAAGTGTTATATTGAGCAGGGAGTTGTAAACTTCCTTAGGTTAAAGACATTAAAACCTATTGTAAAATCTATTTTATTTGTGAGGCTAGATTTGGACAGTAGCTCCAAGAAACTTTCTAATTGTGGTTTTTCCCTTGTTGGGTTTTCCACATAAATTTGGTGTTGTGGTAGTGTGTGCATTAAATGTTTTATCTAGTTAAGGAAATAATAAGTTTTGGTTGATAAATTTGAATTGGATTAAATTGAGGGATATATTGATTCACCCCCCCCCCTTGCTCAATATATCTATGTGTTCTAATAATTTGTGCATATAAAATCAAGCCAATTTTAGGTAATTTACCAAGTTTTAACAAAAACATGCCACTTGCATGCTAATCATTGTATTAGGGACAACCTAGTTAAAGTGAGCCCAAAGTAAAGGGTAAAAGTACAAATTATGCACTTTTCACCCTTACATTTTGCCTCCAATTTAACTTGCAATTGAACTACCATGAGGAAGTGCATCAAAGTAAAACAAGCAATAAATATGAAAGTAAATATTCAAATGATCATAAAAATAATATGGATAGGGATGATTGTTCAATGTGTTCTCCTTGCAATGGGTCCTCCATCTTGAAATCTATAAAATAAAATAAATGTTTGAAGTAGTAGTGTATAATAGAAATTTCAAATAAGTACTAACACAATTGCTTGAAAATGTCAATGATAAAAAACCAAAAGTAAAAAGAAGGGAACACTTTTTATGTATCATATGAGTTGTAAGAGGAAAAAAAACTTGTAAATGTGGCATGAAGCCATGAAAAGGAATGAAACAATGATGCACACTAAGCCTATAAATCATGAAGCTATGGTGGCATGAAACCATGGTCGGCACTAATCCTAAAAAGCATGGTGTCATCAATTTGTTGTAATTATAAACATCAAGAAATATTGATAGTGCATACCCCTTCTATTTGGTTACATATTGTTGCCTTTATTTTTGTCGACCTGATTTTCTTACCTTTTCCTAGCTTATGTTAGCAAAGGAGTCCAAAGGTTTTGAAACCACTTTCAGAGTCTGACAAGGTTTTCAAAAACCTACCAAATCCTGAAAAAGTGATCTTGTTTTTTGTAAAAACTAAGTATCATTTCTTTGCATAGGCTCTCTTTTTTGTTAGTTCCTTAACCCACGTCAGTCTCCGATAAATTTCTCACCACCTTTCTTAGTTCTAACAAAACTCTTGTGTTTCAAAAGATTCAAAGTGTTTATTTCTTGTGTGTTGGTCTATAAGCTTGGTTTCAAAACCTTTGTCATAGCTTGATAAGGTTTTCACAACCACATTGGTGTTCGACAAAGAACTCACAACCATGAGAGGACTTACAACTTCGTTATGAGGCTTCAACCCACTTTCAAAGCTTGACAAGGTTTTCAAAACCATTAAAACCTCTTATTGGCTACATGGAGTCATTATTTTCAAATTTGGTGGCATAAAGTGTCATTCAAAGGAAAGCTTACACACACCAACAATTAATACATTTCATTAATGCTCCACTGCAATGTGATAGAATTTAATATAAGTGCATTTGTGAGATAAAATCGTTACGAGACTTGTTTTAATGGGAATTTGAAAGTGAATTCATAGAGGTAGAGAAGCAAAGTCATAGAGAATACACAAGAAGAATTATGACCATGAAAATATCAGTTTACTCAAAGGTATAATGAATTCCACACTTTCTCAGCTTGTTGTGCATTGTATGGTAATAATCTCAAAGAATAGGGATACAGTATTGCAATTGTCTACTTAAACGAGTCAAATATTTTCAAAGTTACCATTGAAGTTGTTCCCCAATTAAAAATCTATCTCTATATCTACTTAATTTTAATCACCATGAAGTACAAGTATTTGGGCTACAAGCATTTTTCTAGTCTATCTTATACTCTACCAAAAAATAGAGACAAAGCTAGGGCACATAAATTTGAATGATTTTTGGGAAAGGATCGATAAATTAGATAGATCCCCAATGATACAACGATTAGTGGAAAGTGGGTTATTACAAGCTATAGTTTTTTCCAGTAGTAATACAATATACAAACTTGGTAATTGAGTGCATAAACCACTATGATTCTGAAACAAGAGAGATAAGGATGAATGATAATAGGTTGATTATCAAGGTCAGCAGAGAAACTTTTAGCTCATACCTACGATTACCTAAGAGAGAAGCATATACAAACTTTAACTTCATCATTTCTCATCAGTGTTTCCATGAGAAGAAGAACTTGTGTAGGAATACAATTGCTTGGGAATGGTTTGCAACTCCAAAGAAGGGAAAATCTCAGTTGCCTAAGAAGATGCATAGGTCTTATTTTATAGAGGAAATTTTGAACATAATAGTCCTCTTACACCAATTGAAGGGTAGTGAAAATTCCCATGATTTTGAGGACTGGATGTATTTCTTCATTCAGATAATTATCCATGGTGAACAGATCATCAACTAGGCTTAGCTCATTAGTACCAAATGCACTCAATGATGGTCCAATTTCCACTTAACAAGTTATTTTTCATGTCTTCTTATTTATTCTATGCAATTGCATGCACTATACCATGGCCAAGCTTACATTAACAATAGAGGTTCACACTAACTCATTTGACTGCAAAATCCGATGAAAATGTCCGATGAAATATGTATAATTTGATGTATCGTCGGGTGCTTGTAAAATTTGATGTGTAATTTTCAATTTTTTAAAAGCTTATCCTCGACGTTTGTTGAAATTTTGACAAACCTGGGTTTCGTCGAAATTTTGACTATCAGTTTCGTCAAAATATCGACAAAGATGAAAAATAAGAAAAAAATCAAATTGTGGCTGACATAAAGAAAAGTGAGTTCGTTGATTTATTGCGACAGTGTTTTGCTCTACTTGAGACAGTTTGTGGAGAACTAAGGATGATTTTCTTGGAAAAATTAGAAAAAATTCAAGAAGATATCGCCAGGTTGAGGGTAGTCATTGTCTTTTTGTAGAATTCAATTGTGAAGTCAGATTTGTAGTTCCAGGTTTGAAAATCATATTTTAAAGCAACATCTCATCAGATTTCATTTTTAGAGGTTTAGGTTTTGAGAATTTCATGTCCAGATTTTGTTGTGTGGAATCACCATAAGATCATAACCAAGGAATAGATTCTTGTGACTGTAATTATGTGATCCATAACTCTATTGGTCATGTGGCACAGTTGTGCTATAACAAATACATGATGCATTCATGTGTGACCCAAGTTTAATGTGGCTATGTTGTGATATAAATGGAGGCACTCATATAATGTAGTTAATTCAGGTTGTATAATGTAGGTGTCAATCATCATTGGGTGCATTCAGGTTGTCTCAAGTTTAACAGGTTAGGATGTAATTATAGCATGATCGAAGAGTGATTACCTCTTGCTGCAATAAAGAGCCTATAACTCTGGTTGATATGCAGAGTGGTTGTGTTATATCAATTATGTAGTGCATTCAAGAACAACCCATGTTTAATGGGCTATTCTAGAGAGTGATCAAGATTTTCTAAACCTTATGAATGTTACTTAAAAGTGTAGCTTAAACTACAAACCAAGTTTGTTACATACTTGAATACAATCTTGGGTTACCACAAACTATAATAATGTGATCTGCTAATAACCATTATGGAAAGTATTAAAGCAAGACCCATGCTATATATGATACATTTCCCTGATTAGGTTTACATACCTTAATGATCAAACACAAGCTTCCCACACACTCTAGGATACAATCCAAGATCATACCACAACCCTGTCAAGACAACTAATTTTTGACCCAAGATTTAAGGTTTTTTAATACCAACAAAGCATTGGTAAGAGCATGAATAGGGTACAAACCCTAGGCCTCCGTAGAAACATAAACAATAACTCTAGCGATTAGTGTGGTTGCAATACTAGAAAGATTGAGACATTGTAGCTAATAACAAAATCTTGCAATCTAAAGATTATAGCCAATAACAAGCACACTATGTAGCTTAGTGAAATTTCTAAATTCAATCTATGGTAAGAAGAATGAAAGTCACTTGAGGTGTGATAGTCAAAAAGAGGCTGACAATGACAAGATAATAAAGTTGACCTTATAATAAGTGGAATTTTATATTGGTTTCACTTTTATACGCGGCATAAAGGGTTTTCAAATGCTTTTTAGTAGTATTAGACAAGGCAAATGCAATCGAGAGATATTTGTCTAAATGAAGTAACAGTGGTAATCATAGGTTTAATGTTTCTTCTTAGCCATTAATGTATAATGGAGGTAGTGGATTGCATGTTTGAGCAGTGTCTTAAGACTCATCAAAGATGGGAGATTAGTGAATAATACCTTGTGGACTGTGAAGTAGTGTCAATAAGGTTGAAGGATCTTAATATCTACAATACCATGAAACAATGAATCCCCTGTAGTAAGTAGGCAGTCTATAGGGCATAGTTTGATTTTATAGAAGGATGCTCATGAAAGGAATCTTCAAGTGATAGTGAGTGAGCTGTTTGAGATTGTACCTGAGGGTGCAATACCCAGTCTTAAAGGAAGTTAGCAAAGCAATAAATGTGCAATAAAATCAAATCGTACACAACAAACAATTCACAATGTTATCTTGCATAATGCCTTGAGTTTGAAGACAAAATCTCATTGTATCTTCATGATGAAAGTGGTGACCTTAATGGTCAATCACTGGCAACCATGATTTTAAAACATGCTATTGTGCTTATGGGGGCAACATTTTAAGCAAGGCAGTGAGTGGTGGTTTGGAACAATGGCAGGTATGAAGGACTTGCTTTATATGCATACTATGCAGTCTAGCTTAAGACACCGTTCTTAGAAGAGATTGAAGGTGGATTATGGAACTCAAGGGTTACCATGAAAAGGTTGGCTTGGTAGGATCTTCCCAAAAGCCACGGTCATGAAGATATTAAAGATGCTCACATACTGCATACAGTAGCTAGAGTAATGAATACAGTGCCAAAGAGGATAGTGTGTTGGGGCAGATTTAGGAGATCTCCACATTATCTAATTACAAGGAAATACATCATTTATTTATTTTTTTAATTAAAAGATATCATTATAAACCCTATATAGGATACATTGATACTTCAAAAACCTTTGAAAGAATTTGAGATTATGCAAATATATGTCAAGTAAATACCTAGATTACAAATAGTAGCAGGAACAATGTAAGATTTGTTGAGCAGAGCAGGAATGAGATAAGCAACAATGAATCCTATGCCTCCTTTCACACACATCTCCTCACCATTTTTGTCATTCTTTACGGAAACACTTCTCCATTTTGGCGACCTATGCTTGAAAATAATGTTTTGACCAAGGTTTTAGAGTATGTTTATTAAAATGAAAACTCCATTTTGGTGATCTATGCTTGAAAATAATGTTTTGACGAAGGTTTTAGGGTATGTTTATTAAAGTTTTAGAGTATTTTGGCGGGCTATATTCTTGATTCCTTAAATGATTTATTCAAATGGATTGTGACTAAATAAATGACTAACTATTTAGTCATTTTTATTTGTGTGAATAAATAATTTTTAATCAACGACCAAACTAGTAATTTATTTACTCATTTAGCTAAGTTGCAAAAATGAAATTTAGTCATTTTAGTTGTTATGATATTAAATTTTTAGTCACTAGTCATTTATTTACAAATTCTACTAGTGTGTGCTTCTAAAATACGTTAGGGCTCTCTCAATGTTGGGGCCTAGGGATAAAACTCGTCATAAAGTGACCACGTTGTCTTTAACTAAAAGGATAAATCCATTATTGACATTATCAATAATGATTAAACATTGCTCATAGGAATGGTCACTTGCTCTTACTGGCTCACTACCTCTCCATCGTTGTAGGAAGTTTAGATCAAGTTCAATATTACGATTTTAGGGAGTCTATTAGTTTGGAAATCATAGTAAAATCATAATTTAATAAGTTTTAGATTAGCATTTTAAGTGTTTTGGGATCATTAACCCAGTTCTTCTCTTTTGGGGGGTGGTTGCATGCAATTTTTTTGGTGTAAAATATCATTAGATTTTATGTTACCTATCTATGAATAAAAATTATTGGAGTGTGAGTTTGATATTTTTTGAAGATCTAAATAGTCAAGCTTAGTAAAGAAAAATCATGTTAGATAATATTAGTCCAGAACAAAATGAAGAGACACTTGATAGATTGTGGGCTAGATTGAAAAAAAGGGTGATGGGAAATGCTATTGTCCTTGCAATAATTGCAAGGGCTTAAAGACGAGATGACTTTTAATCACAAAAGCTGAGAAACATTATAGGCAGCATGGTCACTTTGAAAGGGCGCATGATTATCATCCATTGGTAAGTTGTTCATTATATGTGTTTATAATTATTGAATTTGTAAATGTTTATATTGTTTTAACATTTATATATATATATATATAAACTTGATCATGATCATGGTTTATTTGTGTCTATCATTATTATAAAGGTGGGGCACCCTAGGGCAGATGATATGGATTATCATGGCCCAAAGAATGTGGTTTTGTAAGTGGACGAACATGGAGCTGTGAATATCGAAGATGAAGTTAATGATCTTATGGAAGAAGATGATCATGTGCCAGAAAACACAGTTGAAGATGATGGTACAAATACGTTGATCCATGACACATTTAGTGGCAGAGCTGATCATGATGATTGAGATGACTTTGATGATGTTCATGATTTACCTGTACTTGAGAAGTCATACGAGCCCCTTTATGAAGGCTCCCAAACAACTATTCTCTTTGTTGTATTGTTGATGTTGAACTTGAAAGTTATGAATGGTTTATCAAACATAGCAATCTCACGAATGTTAAGGTATGTCATATATGTCATCTTTTTTCATCTATTTTAATTGTTGTTAGTTCATCACTAGTAAATAAATGATGAAATATGTACCATTAATATTCTTTATATTAACAAAAAAATTGTGTAGATTGATTGAATTTTATTTACCACCATCAAATATTTTACCTCGCTCATACGAAGATTTATTTGGCATTATGAAATATATCTGAATGGAGTATCAAGCAATAGATGCATGTCCCAATGATCATATTATATATCATAAACAACAAAAATTTGCAACATAATGCCCAAAATGTCATATCAATAGATATCGAACAGATCAACTAACAAAAAAGGTGTCTCACAAGGTTCTTTGTTATATTCCCATTATTCCATGTATGCAACAATTATTTAGGTGCAAAAGCTTAGCACAATTTATGGATTACCATGCACAAAATAAAAGTGGAGATTACATTCTTCAAATTCCTACGGATGGTTCTGCATTTCGGGACATGGAGGAAAAATGGCCACACTTTAAAGAAGAACCTTGTAATCTCATGCTTTAATTGGGAGCGGACGGTGTCAATCCATTTGGAGAGCTGAGATCTATTTGCTTGGCGTGGCCTATTTTTGTTATCAACAATAACATTCCTCCATGGATGTCAATAAAGAGGGAGCACATAATGTTGTCAATGATTGTTCCAGGTATTTATTTACATCAATTTTCTTTAACGTTGTAGCATATCATTTGTCTTATTTGTTGCATAATGACTTATATTTTTTTCATTCAATACTCATGTACATTAATTTATATATATTGCAGTAAAATGGTTATAATAATTATGTAATGTTTATGTTCATTCAACTAGGTAAGTACCAAGTTAAATATATGAATGTATATATCGAACCTCTTATCAACGAGTTACTAAAGTTATGGAATGGTGTCACTATGTATGACGTCTCTAGACCAATAGGACAAAGACAATTTCAATTCCATGCAATACTTGTATGGACAATTCATGATGTTCCAGGGCTAACACATTTTTGTGGTATGCTATAACGTTCAACTACACTTTAACAATATTTAATTTTATGAAGTAGATATCATGCATGTTTTTAAAATAATCTATTCATTATATATAATTATAAAAATTGACATATTTAATCCACTTATATATGATCTTGTAGGTCTTCAAACAAAGGGAAAATTTGTATGTCCAATTTGTGGTCCAAAAATGAAATCTCGTCATTCAACAAGTTTAGGAAAGCAGGTGTTTGATGAGTATAGGCACTTCCTCCATATAAATCATAAGTATCAAACTACTAAAAAACATCTTTTCAATAGGAAAGAGGAGACTACATCAAAACCACGAAGAATGACAACTCGCCTATGGAAGTTGGATATAATAGAATTGTCGTCAAGTTTATACATCGATCAAATTGTTTATCTATCATATATGATATGTTTTAGTTATATTTTATATTGTGTTGTGTTTACTCATGTTTGTAATTGAAATTATTGTCGTTAATTTGTTTAACTATATGCTTCATGAAGGTCATTAAGGCGATAATGGTTACGACTTCCACGAGGACTAAAGTTATCCTAGACAATTTGGCCAAGTTTGCCCTACTGAACGCTTCTAAATTGTGCATTTATTTGTTAATGCATATCGGAAAAGATAACAAGCATGAAAAAATATTGGATGGAAAGCATAACAAAGAAAAATTGTCAAAATTTGTGACATTCGAAAAGCCAATGTGCAATGAAAATGTCATTCAATTAAATAGCGATGGAGACCAAATTAATATAACTACCTTTCACTTGAATTTATTAACAAAGCAACAAAGCAATGCTATAAAATGATGGCATACTAAAAAATCGATTTCCCACAAGATTTGTTGAACATAAATATATAATAACAAAGAAAGGTGAATTTAGGTCGAGGATGGCTTAGCATGATTGACATACCTTTGAGTATTTTGGTATATGCACTTGTATAATGCATGTACTGTTCAGTGTATTATATTTACTACTTTTGGAAAAATAATGAAAAGATCATTTTATAATTGTTGCAGTACGTTCTACCTCTATCTCTCCCATACAACTTTGATAACAATGTCAAGCAAGTTATATATGATCTTGAAAAATACATGAGGTAGTAGCAATATTTGTTCAATTCGTTGTATACATCTTATAATTTTGTTTTACTTGTTATGTAATATAATGTATATTTTTGTTAAATCTCATTAATATATTTGCGCCTTGAATCACTTGTAGATGGCTATCATCTAAAGAAATCCATTAAGAAGATATAAATTATTGGAAGAGAAAAATTCCTCATCTAATGTGTGAAATGCAAAAGTGTCTACTACCAACGTTTTCAATGCACAAGAACACTACCTCATACACCAAGTTGAGATTGAATTGTGTGGACACATACACAAAGGTCCAATATGGATGAATTTGAGAGAGCACTTGAAATTTTGAAGACTTTGGTTGAAAAGAGCACATCCTAAGGTTCTATGATGGGAGGATGTATGAGTATACAGACCATGTGGTGTACATTACTGAATATCTTCCTAAGTTTGCAACAAAGATCCATGTAGATGCATTTGGGATACAACTCCATTAACAATTCTAGGGAGTACACATTAGAGGAGAGGCAGATTGAGAAGTGAGAGGTAATTATAGATGGTCATGAAGATTGGTGGAATACATTTTACATATGGTTTTATGTATATTTTACTTATTTAATTTTTAATCTTCAATATACATCAATTATAAATTAAGGTCGTATATTATGGTATTTAACTAATTATACATCGTTTGTGAATTTATTTATTTTTATACAATTGGTCGAGAGTGGGATGCACTACCACATTTTATGCGTCATGAGCAATCGCGATTGGATGATGGTATGGATTGATGTCAACAATTTGGTGCGTGCATTAATGAGAGGTGTAGCTGGTATTGGTTCAAAAGCTCGCCGTAATGGAGATTCCAATGTTACACAAAGGAAATTGATTTAGCATATGGTTTAAGAGATAAGCGATGCGTATAAATATTAATCACCCATATTATTTAATTATTTTCAATTATATTGATGTATATATGTTGATTATTTCTTTGCATACATTCGGCCAAGAATAAATATGTTTATCAAAGTGACGATATTGCAATATTTTTACATATTTGATATATTACGAATTGAAACCTACAACGCTATAATGGTGCAATAGTCCTCAATTGAATCAAAATGTTGGATGACATGAAAGAAAACTTATGATTGGTATATTGCAGTCTTTAGGTGGTAATGTTTCATCTAGAGTGACATACATCAAAGTCTCGAGAGAAATCAATACTATAGGATTTTTGGATGATATACTTGAGTGTGACTTTAAGTCCTTCAAATTAATTTTGTTAAATGCGTCTATGGTATAGGCTGATTGAAGATAGAAAATGATCATAAGAGAACAATATTGAACATGATAATGGATTTACATGGTTAATACAAGGTTGATTGAGCGAGCTGGAAATGAGCCCTATGTTCTTTCAAGCCAATGTGAGCAAATATTTTACTTAGAGGTTCTAGGTAAATCAGGTTGGTCATTTTTTGTTAGACGCAGTCAAGAGGAAGTTGTAGTATAATCATGGTGGAAGAGAGGTGAAGACTGAGATGGTGTAGGCGATGATCGGGATCAGCGGTTGGATTTATGATGTCACAGTGAAGATGTCAAAGAGGAGGAACTAGATCATGATGATGGTTTAATGTTCATGAAGATGATATCCATGTGGATGATGACTTCGAAAATGATATTCGATCAGATGATGATGATATGAACAATCCTTACAATGTCAAATCTAGATCATATGATACAGACAAAGAGTTGGATGAAGAAGAAGATCAATGACATTGAAATGTATAAGTTATGCAATTATATTATCTATTTGATATTAATTTCTTGATAGAATTATATTTGACTTATGTAGTTACATAATTAATTAATGATGTTTTTGATTTTTATGCCATTACATAATTAATTTAATGATGCACTTTTTAATGTTTGAAAGGTCAAAAAATTAAAACATTTCAATAGTGATGTTAACAACATTGAAATTAGTGTGTTTTGTGTTTCATGTGATCATAAAAGATTAAAAAGTCAGTTATAGAGGTGGTTGTTCAGTGGTTGACATGTAAAGGCCTTTAAAAGGCATAAAGTGATCATTGTAATGGTTGTTGATGGTTGAGAATTTAAAATACAAGCTCTTGACATTTCAAAATCTGTGTTTTTCTTCAAAATTTTTGTATTTTTCCTATTATGCAGCACTGTACAGTCACATGCAGCCATATTTTGATGTGAAATCAATTCCAAGTCATGAAGATATGTGTTAGCTTTGATTTGAATCTCATTTGAGGGCTTAAGGCATTGATTTGAGTTAGAAAGCTTCATTTCTTTACATACAGCCCGGTTACCCTATTTTTGAGGGTTTTGTAGTCCAAACAAGATATAAAGGGGCTCTTAAAATTTTTGTGATTAATGTAGCTTGTCTAAGAGGCCCCATAGATACTGTTGTAATTGTAGGATGCATGAATAGGGCATAGGATGAGAAACAAAGAAGGCAAAGCTGCTATCCTCAAGATTTTTGTGAAGAAAAGCGTGTGAAATGAGAGGTACTTTCTGGCCCGATGCTTGTTTGCTCCTTCATTTTCTATAAGAAGGATTTCAAGGCCAGAAGTACGGGTTAGCAA